>CM047519.1:5131100-5153600 GCA_026122265.1 Ammodytes dubius | reverse complement strand
ACACAGAGACAGAGACAGAGACACACACACACACAGAGACACACACACACACACACACACACACACAGAGACAGAGAAAACACACACACACACACAAGAGAGAGACAGAGACACACACACACACACAGACACACAGAGACACACACACACAGACACACAGACACAGAGACACACACACACACAGAGACAGAGACACACACACACAGAGACAGAGACACACACACACACACACACACAAAGACACACACACACACACACAGTCTGACAGACCACTAAATGGGGCTACGTAATCTGAAGTTGCATCCATTGGCGCTGCCGCAGCAGAGCGAGGGAAAGTGACAGCAAGGGCAAAGAAAAAAGCTAACAGGCTAAAGTGCATTCTCAAGGCAAGGGAAGGCCCTCTTGCTATCACCCTCTCCCTCCATCACAGCCCTTCAATCAAAGGAACTTTTTTATTTTTTTTGTATTTTATACATATTGTCTACTTTATTTGAATTAATATATATGATTTTTTTATTTTTTTAATGATTATTTCTTGGCATTTTTAAGATGTATTAGACAGTACAGAGTTGAGATGGGGAGACAGAGAGAGAGAGAGAGAGAGAGAGAGAGAGAGAGAGAGAGAGAGAGAGAGAGAGAGAGAGAGAGAGAGGGGGGGGGGGGTGACCTGCAGTAAAGGTCCACGGGTCGGATTTGAACCCGCGACCACTCTGCAATGAAGGCCGGAGCCAATATGGTACGCGATCTATCCACTACACCACCGGAGCACCCTCTATTCTAGTCTATTGATTGATTTGCTTGTTTTTAAATGTCTTGTAAATGTAATTTCTTTAAAAAAAAATTAACAATTAACAATCTCATACTCTATATAATATGTCTTTATTTTCTACTGTATTCTTTATGCCCCTGTAAAGCACTTTGAATTGGCTTGCATCTGAATTGTGCTATAGAAAGAAGAAGAAGAAGAAGAAGAAGAAGAAGAAGAAGAAGAAGAAGAAGAAGAAGAAGAAGAAGAAGAAGAAGAAGAAGAAGAAGAAGAAGAAGAAGAAGAAGAAGAAGAAGAAGAAGAAGAAGAAGAAGAAGAAGAAGAAGAAGAAGAAGAAGAAGAAGAAGAAGAAGAAGAAGAAGAAGAAGAAGAAGAAGAAGAAGAAGAAGAAGAAGAAGAAGAAGAAGAAGAATTATTATTATTATTTATTTTTTTGTAATGCACTTTATGTTACTAGAATCTCAAAGTGCTACAGAGAAGTAAAATAAATAAAATAAAAACTAATCTTGCCTTGCCTTTCAATCAGCACAAATGGATTCAGCTACATCGCTAACTGCATTGTTCATTAACCACTTTGCTAGTCGTAAATAAACGATCAACTATAAAATACACAGGGAAGTATCTTGATACTTTTGCTATTAGATACACTGTGTGTGTGTGTGTGTGTGTGTGTGTGTGGTGTGTGTGTGTGTGTGTGTGTGTGTGTGTGTGTGTGTGTGTGTGTGTGTGTGCAAGCAATTGGGTTGTTGCTATAAATCTAAACAGGCAGAACAAGCAATTAGGGAAAATTCAGATTCGCATTTTTCACTATTTTCGTGCATTCTATTGACTAAACCATTAAACAAAATTGATGGATTAGTTGACCAAAAGAGTTTTTAGCCCTAATGGCAGTTTTGGCTCTGGGGTATATTCTGGTCTGTATTTTCATACAACTTTTCTGGACTGAAATTCCAAAACTGATACATGAACAAAACATTACTTGTTGTTGTAGCTGCAATGGTGTGTGTGTGTGTGTGTGTGTGTGTGTGTGTGTGTGTGTGTGTGTGTGTGTGTGTGTGTGTGTGTGTGTGTGTGTGTGTGTGTGTGTGTGTGTGTGTGTGTGTGTGTGGTCAAAAGGAAAAACAAACAACCATCAATATATAAGGATAAAATGTACATAGTTTAAGAAATGCATTCAGTCTGCTAAGTGTATTAAAGTTAAAGGATTCATTTTTACTGGACTCCATTATGGTTTCAGCTATACCCGATACCCTGCCAGCTGCCAACCCCCTTTAATATATGAGGAAGTGAAAATCTTTACTACACATCACATCTTTATTGAGTTACAATACAGAGTTAACATCTACCCTGTGTTCCAAATCACATACTCTTTCTTTTTACTACACTACATACTAAAGTACAGAAGAGTTTAAGGGCCACAGGAGAGAGAAAAAAAAAATCAGATGAGGAAGATTTTTTTTTTCATTATGTTGAGAAAGACGAATACTCCAAAATGCTATTGGAGTTAGTGGGGCATTTATGTATTTTCAGCATACTACAATTGACGTGCATGTATTGGGACAGCCTTAATCTTTTTTTTGGCATACTAAATAGTAGGGAAGTATGGGGATTGGAACGCAGGGACTGTTTGAATGTGTTCGTGAAGTAATATAGATTTAAGTTAACTGGGAGTGTATAGCTGATGGTCATTTATGGCCGATCCTGCGAGTAAAAGCAGCATATACAAAAAAGTTAAGTTACTTTATTAGTCAATGGTTGGTTACATTGAAATTTGTCTTTTTGCATATCCCCTCTCAAGTTACTTCGGAGGGGGTCAGAGCGCAGGGTCAGCCATAGTACAGCGCCCCTGGAGCAGTTTGGAGTTAAGTGTCTTGCTCAAGGACACAATGGGAGAGATGGTGGGCAAACAGCCCGTCAATCTAGTAACACGGCCACTACTAGTACTACTATGACATTTACAGCTCTGGGAAAAAAATTAAGAGACCAGTCTGGATTTTTCTTCAATCTTTTATCTCTTACATAACTTAATGGAAATGCTCTTTAATGACAATATTTTTGGAGGGGGAATTTGGTAGAAATGTTGTCAGTAGTTTAAACCAAAATGTTCATTCTACTCAAATATATGCCTATAAATAGTAAAACAAAAGACATTGACTAAACATTTGGAGTGGTCTCTTCATATATTTTTTTTTCAGAGCTGTATTTTGTGTCAGTACAGTCAAGAAGGTTATCTCTGCTGACACTTATGTTTCCCTTTATCTATTTTCTGTCAAACAAACCGACACACACACACACACACACACACACACACACACACACACGTGGAGAAGTTAACCCAGCTGATAAGAGAGCTGTCTTTTTTTATCAGGGTACAAGGGCAAGGTACAACTCAGGCCGATTATAGCAGGAGACCTCGGATAAGATGGATGCTGCTCGGAACTGAAATAAGTGGTGTATTAATTAAAGAAATTAACAAGCATCTACTTCAATATTTGATTCATAATAAGAATCATTTCCAAGAATGAGCTATTAACATTATCATCAACATTAAGAGACCAGTCTGGATTTTTCTTCAATCTTCATCTCTACATTACTTAAAGGAATACTTCACCCATACGGAACCAGCGTTCTATCATTATAAAATAACTATTATAATATAATGAATGAGGTTTTTCTTCCCTTAGTCTTCCCTTGGCCCAGCTGTCCTGTTATTCCTGACCCTTACTGTGATGTCACAGTAAGGAAACTGTAGGGTTAGACAGTGAGACCATAAAACAATCTTTCTGCCTTTTCTCAGGCTAAGATGATCCGATTTAATTTTGTTTGCACATTTATACCAAATAGGATCTCCGAGTTCAATACACCTTCATATTCCAACCGGTGAAGTAGGCCTTTAATGAAAATGCTCTTTAATGACAATATTTTTGTGGGGAATTTGGTCGAAAAGTTGTCAGTAGTTTATATTATAAAACCAAAATGTTCATTCTACTCAAACATATGCCTATAAAGAGTAAAACGAGAGACACTGAACATTTGGAGGGGTCTCTAAATTGTTTTCTAGAGCTGTATGAATGTCAAACAGTGTGGTAAGAATCGCAAAGTAGTTTTTCCTACTTCTCATCCGTTTAACTATTTGGTTTTGAGCATTAGAGTCTATCTGGTTACTTTATTTTGCAGTGACATAATAATTTTGTTTCTCCTTTGTTTCCTTCTCGACAACTGTGTGTGTGTGTGTGTGTGTGTGTGTGTGTGTGTGTGTGTGTGTGTGTGTGTGTGTGTGTGTGTGTGTGTGTGTGTGTGCATGTGTGTGTGTGTGTGTGCGTGTGTGTGCGCGTGTGTGTGCGTGTGTTTTGTGTGTGTGTGTGTGTGTGTGTGTGTGTGTGTGGATTATCTTTAATCTGCGCTGAGTCAGGATTATTCACTTTGTTGTTGTGTGAATTTGTTGTTTGTACTGCAAACAGAGAATGTTATCTGCAAAGTGTGATACTTGTGAAATCCTCCTCAGGTCACTTACATAAAAAGAATAAATGGTTACAACACAGCTACAGAAATAGCTAGGGCTGGCCCGAATTATTCGAATATTCGAATACTTGTTCGGAAAATTAGTATTCGGACCTTAAATTAGTAATCGGGGCTTCGTTTTTTTTTTCAAATTTTTTTTCAAATTTTTTTTGCAAGAAGCTAGTCCGGCAATATAATGTCATCAAATAATTTTATATTTGGATATAAAAGTTAGTAATATTGTAGTAGTAGTAGTAGTATTGCTCATTTAGGAGGATATTACATCACTAAGTGTCATAGCACATCCATTACTTCACCTGCTCCGAGCGCGTAAATCTTCAACAAAATATGCAGATACTCTCAAAATCGGTTCCAGGGAGTATATAGGGATTATTAACGTTTTTTTTTTTGTTTTTTTTAATGTTGTTTTTGATGGTGTGTTTTTCTGGAACGAATATTCGAATATTCGCTCGGAAAAACCAACGAATATTCGAAGCCTGAAAAATGGCATTCGGACCAGCTACAGAAATAGCCCAACCATGAAAATGCATATCAGCACAATCTTGTGACATCACACATGGTAATATCTATGTAAGGGTTATGATTAACAGGACAGCTGGGCCAAGGGAAGACTGAGGAAAGACTGAGGGAAGAAAAACCTCATTCATTATATTATAATAGCGATTTTATAAATGATAGAACGCCGGTTCCGTATGGGTGAAGTATTCCTTTAAGTTAAGTTACTTTATTAGTCAATGGTTACATTTAAATTTGTCTTTTCTCATATCCCCTCTCAAGTTACCACACTCCAGAGGGGTCAGAGCGCAGGGTTTAGCCATAGTACAGCGCCCCTGGAGCAGTTTTGGGGTTAAGTGTCTTGCTCAAGGACACAATGGTAGAGATGGTGGGCACCATAGACGTAATACCAGCCTCTACTAGTTTAACTACTAACACCCTCCTGTCCGGTTCATTTGGATGTGACGTCATTTCCGGTGCGCACTGGATTGTGGGTCAGAATCACCCAAATACCATGCTGATTTCCACACTAAAAGTCTCTGCCGGATGTAGTAGGCATCCGGGTATACTACATCCGGGTATTTCGAACCATACTGAATATGGCCACAAGAATCGGGACATCCTAAATCTAACCTTTTATTTATACGGGTAAATCCCATTGAGACCGGAGACTCTTTTTCAAGGGAGACCTGTTACCATTCACACGTTACCATTCACACACCGATAGCAGGCTAACTATCGACATTCACACGAGGCAAGGTGGGTGAAGTGTCTTGCTCAAGGACACAACAACCATGACACAGGTGGCAGGGCAGGGATCAAACCGCCAACCCTTCGATCGTTGGCCGACCCGCTCTACCACCTGAGCCACAGTCGCCCCATATCTCTTTTCACTGCCATACTAAATAGCAGAAAGTATGGGGATTGGAACGCAGGGTTGGTCAATCCGCTGAAACTGTTCCACCAAAATCGGAGGCCCTTGTATGGAAGATTTTATTGGACTTTATTATCTGTGAAAGCAAAACAGTTTTGTAAAAGCACAGAAGACAATTGACAAGTGTGTATCATGATTCACACGTATTTCACTACCCACAAACCTGTAATTTTTGACTTGCAAATATGTAGAACTTACTCTGAAAATACAAAGTCATATTTACGCATTTACGGATCTGTTTCTGCTTGTGAAAAGGGGTTTGCATATTTGTGGATTGCCTCCTGTGAGTTTGTGAGCCACATTACATTTTTACATAATTTTGTCCAACTTCTACCACCGAGATCTGTAGAACAAGCCTTACAAATGTGAAGTGCAATAATTTGTATGTGTGTAATTGTGTTTTGTAAAGTTATATCCACACAAAGAAAAAGTGATTTGCAAATATGTAGAATTTAGGCTGTAAATGTGTATTTTAATTTTGCATCATTTTTAAAAAAAAATTTTAATGCAAATAGTTTCACCACAAAAAAAGACATGTCAACTCTTATTTACACATTTACAGAACCATTTCTACATGTGAAACTGGCTCTGCGCATTTGTGGATCGCTTCCTGTGCGCTCACGGAATATTGTCCAATTCGTGCCGCAGGGATCTGCAAAATGAGACCTGTAAAATGAGACCTGTAAAATGAGGTCTGTATTTTTTAATTCTGTACTTTAGGTGCAGTTAGACAGGTCCACCAGCAGATGGCGGCAAACTCCCGGCACAGCCTTTATATACTGTTTATGGGCGAACCACATGGCCCCCTTGACCAATCAAAGGAGCTTGTTTAGGGCCGGCCACCTCATTGGTTCATTTGGAGGCCTGGCACGCGAACAGAGGAGGAAAAAAATGCTCTCAGTCTCCACAGCAGCTCAAGATCATTCTCGAGTTCGTCGGACATTGTTCCCCGTGAATGAGCAGGAAAGCAGCTGGCTGCAGACTAGCAGAGCTGAGTACCGGTGATAAGAGAGGTATGTTGTTATGCTGACCCACCATTATACTATCATACAGTAGTTTGTGCGCTGGTCACCTGCGAGGGTAATCAGCATTTCTTGCTAGGCTATTTAGTGAGCTAGCTGACATGTTACACGTGACTAAAGCATGATTATTTGAGTCTTTCGCCGTCATTTTTAGCACACAGACATGCGACAGGCAAAGCTTCTCCCTTTCATATAATATTTCAATTGTAATACAACAATATGCCAACTAATTAGATGGTCATTTAAATGCAGGCTATACATGTGTGGGGCAGTTAGCTAAAAAAAAACGTTTTACTTATATGTGTGTTGGTCACCTGTGTATAGTAACTGTTGTTATAGGGTTAAAGTGATAGTATTGTGAGCTTGGTGTAGTTAAAGAATTGCAGTAACATTGCCAAAGTATTGTGATCAGATGAGTTTCATGCACTTTGTATGCACTTCAGGGGAGATTGCCATTATAAGAATTTTTGCATAGTAAATAAAACATGATTAGCGTCACCTTGTTTATTTTTATATTATCCATAGTTTGCAAAGTAACACAAGCTGTCAAAGAAAGGTACTACAAGCCTCCCCCGACTGTTATGGTGCTGTCAGCTGGACCTGCTTTTACATACAATAATGCTAAGAATACCAGGAGCCAGTACTGTAATGAGATTTTAATTACAACATGCATACTCATATGACACATGGTTGTGTAACCTATAATGTTATGGACATTATTGTAACAGAATGTATCTTTCCCCATTTAGGAAATGCTGCTGAATCATTTTCTGGACTGGCTGCACTACAGACCATCAAGCCCTGGACCTGGACCATCTCCAGTTCATACTGTCACAGGACCAAACCAACCTCAGATCCCTCAAGCACATGCAAAGCACTGGCTATGTTAAGGGTCATCTTTTTCATATCCCTGTTAAAAAGACCGTATAGAAATCACAAGCAAGGACTAATGACAGTGCACTAACCTAATGCTCATTAATTGGTTATCCATGAACATTTTGACTTTGTCTATTTTATACAAGTTGGAAAATTACAGAACTAAACATGTGAATGTATTTGTGAACTCATAACTTTGTTTTACTACTCCTCGGTTGTAGTTTTCTAGAGTTATCCAACCCCACTGTCATCATGCAGTTTCATAAACGATGGCTACATTCTCTGTAACTCCTATGATGACCGGGCAAGCGTAGGTTTCATGTTTGCATGTGGATGAAATGGGATGTTGCCTTTGAATCACCTCCACTCTCAAGTCAGCCATGGGAATCTCCCATCCAATTCAGAATTTGACAAGCTATTCTCAGCTGCTCTTGGGACAGTGGAAGTGAACATGACTAAAGAACAACACTAACAATGATCAAAGCACAAAGCACTAGAAACAGATCATTTAGTAACTGCATGCTACAGTAGACAGATGTTCTACTAGTTTGAAAATATGGTAGAACACAAGTTACTTGCTCTGACATGGCATTGTTAATGGGTGAAACTATTATATTGCACACTTGTATTTTATTTGTTTTAGGTGCTAATTCTTTTTTGCTGCTGGGCCTGTTTCACAGTGTTACATTGCTTTGTCGTGTACTCCTGCCTGCTTGTTTATTTGATGTATTTCTTTACTTTTTATCCATTTCTATGGACCTATTTGTGAACCAGAAATAAAGATTGATTGATATCACTTGAATGGGCACATGCAGTATGTTACTAGGTGTTCACTTAGTCAATGGGTCAGACCAGATATCAGTACAATCTGTGTGCTCAAATAATAGTTGTCTTTTTTATATCCCATTAGGGTTGCAAAATTCCGGGAATTTTCAAAGTTGGAAACTTTCCATGGGAATTAACGGGAATTTATGGGAATTAACGGGAATTTTGGGAATAAACGGGAATTTACTAAATTTAAAGCCACCCAAATGCACTAAATTCTCTTAACTATGTTATTTCAGTCCAGGCAAACGTTCTAGACTGTAAAAAGCAGTTTTTTCAACTAAGTTTTAATATATTTATGAATATTTAATTTCAAATCAGATTTTTTTTTAAAGTTTATTGAGACACCCAACTTGATATATATTGATTTTTACTAGACCAGGTTTACAGAGGCTTAAACTGTGATTTTACATATAGTTGGGGACAATGTATTTTAGCATAATCTTGACTAAAACAACCAGATTTTATGCAAGTACACTTGGCAACTTGCACACACACATCCTACTGCAGGGGTACTGAGGCCATGCCCCCTACATGCTCTGTGCATTCGTCCATCACATGGGGGGCATTTGACTTTATTTATTGAATGGTTGGGTTCAGACAGATGACTAATATTTGACTCAACATTCATCTTTTTGTTGTTCAGTGAAATTATTGATTGGTCATAAAATAATCAACTTGATAAAGTTCTTCTTACAAATAAATCTGTTCAAATGTATGTTTTTTTAATTGTATTATTTTGCATGGATGTCTGCCTGTGACCAAACATAGTGTTTAAATGTTTAGATTTATGTTTGGATGTGAAAAAAAAAAAATTAAATTACCGACATTTAGTTAATTCCTATAATTTCCAATTTTGAATATTCCCAAAATTCCCGAGTGAAAGTTCCCGTGGAAAGTTTCCGGAAACTTTCCGGTAATTTACCGGAAACATTCCACCCCTTTGCAACCCTATATCCTATACATCCCTAGAATATGTATTGATGTGAAAGACCTTTTATATGGTAGCTTTTCAGTGGCTATCCCCTCTTACAGCAAAAGTATGGGCTACAGTAATTAAAAGTGAGACACTGAAGGGTAATGGGATTATATTTTCATCTAAAATATATCAAGAAACTTTTTCAGTTGATTACTTACATTAAATAAGCATTTCATGTATTACAATGTTTTCAGAAATGTAATACGACAACTTCATCTATGAAGGATGAATTTATTTATATATTGTGTAATTTAAAATCTTCATGTCCAAGTCCATCCCAGAGATTCTCCATAATGGTCTGAAGAGCACCAAAATGTGCAAGATGCAAACATGTGACAACCAACTCAGTGAGAAAGAGTCTGCTGCACAAATGACCCACAGAGTTGGTTGAAGATGCTGTTTTGTGTGCAAGCATAAGGAGTACATTACATACCAAGTTGACACATTTTGAATGCTGCTGTGCATGTTCATTTATGCAAGTAAAACATATTTTGACTTAAATATGAGCCAGTTTTGTAAATATTACATAGTATAATTCTGTTGTACATGTTACTTGTTATACTATAAGTCAGTTGCCCTGACACAAGCAAGATATCAGATTTAATGAAGGAAAGAGGATCTCCAGGGTAAACATTTTCCCGGTTATCTCAACAGTAGCTTTTTTACTTCTATACCAAAAATATCAACTTCTAAAACACTTCAATAAACTCAACTTTCCATAATCATTTTATTTTGAGGTTATTACAGCATGTGTTCACATGTTGTTCATTGCCTGATTTATGAGATATTTTCTTCTTAAAATATGCTGAAAAGGTATTTTTAAGACAGTATTTAATTTAATTGAAGGCTTTATCCATACTGGCTTCATCCAGAAAAAATATTTGTTTGATTTTGTTTTTTCAAATGTATGCATAAGTCATATTGCCCAACTGCAAATATTTCTGAGAAAAAATTGGCTATTTTTATAGGAACAAAACCACCTTCCCTTTATTTAGTAGGAAAAGGATTATTGAGGCAGTTTTCATGTCTGTCCTTGATTACGGTGATGTGGTTTACCGGCATGCATCACATTCATGTCTCAAACTCCTGGACTCTGTTTTTCACTCTGCTTTAAGGTTCATCACAGGAGATGCTTATGACACACACCATTGTCTTTTATATGAAAAGGTTGGGTGGTCCTCCCTTAAAGAGAGACGTGACGCACATTGGCATGTTTTTATTTACAAAGCCTTGACCGGGAAGCTTCCTCGTTATTTAACTGAATTGCTGCAAATCTCAGATGGGCTTTATCAGACCCGCTCCACTGACATGCTTATGCTTTATGTCCCACAAGCCCGGTCTGAGCTAGGAAAGACAGCTTTTAGCTTCAGTGCCCCTGACTCCTGGAACAACTTACAGCAACAAATTAAACTAAATAACTTCATATCCTTTAACCAATTTAAACAAACTATTTTAAATCTGCCAAACTCTACCTGTAACTGTTTTAATTAGGCTATATTGTACTTTCACCCATTTAATTTTAATTGCTACCACTTAATTTCACCACTGTGTAAATGTTTCAATTGTTTTTCTCTTCACCTGTTGTTGTGTATTTGATGTATTTGCGTTGAATATTGTTAATGTATTGTTGTTTTTCCTTTGAATTTGTTTGAACTCGACGTCATTGAAAATGAGGGTCACCCCTCAATTGGTCTCTCGAGGATAAATAAAAGTTAAATGAAATGAAAATGAAATGTATTACATAAAATGCTTATTTAATGTAAGTAATCAACTGAAAAAGTTTCTTGATATCTTTTAGATGAACATATAATCATATTCCCTTTCAGTGTCTCACTTTTAATTACTGTAGCCCATACTTTTGCTGTAAGAGGGGATAACCACTGAAAAGCTACCAATATAAAAAGGTCTATCACATCAATACATATTCTGATTGTACTGATATCTGGTCTGTCCAATTGACTAAGTGAACTCCCTGCAAAATACTGTATGTGCCAATTCAAGTGATATCAATCAATCAATCAATCAATCTTTATTTTTGGTTCACAAATAGAAATGGATAAAAAGTAAAGAAATACATCAAATAAACAAGCAGGCAGGAGTACACGACAAAGCAATGTAACACTGTGAAACAGGCCCAGCAGCAAAAAAGAATTAGCACCTAAAACAAATAAAATACAAGTGTGCAATATAATAGTTTCACCCATTAACAATGCCATGTCAGAGCAAGTAACTTGTGTTCTACCATATTTTCAAACTAGTAGAACATCTGTCTACTGTAGCATGCAGTTACTAAATGATCTGTTTCTAGTGCTTTGTGCTTTGATCATTGTTAGTGTTGTTCTTTAGTCATGTTCACTTCCACTGTCCCAAGAGCAGCTGAGAATAGCTTGTCAAATTCTGAATTGGATGGGAGATTCCCATGGCTGACTTGAGAGTGGAGGTGATTCAAAGGCAACATCCCATTTCATCCACATGCAAACATGAAACCTACGCTTGCCCGGTCATCATAGGAGTTACAGAGAATGTAGCCATCGTTTATGAAACTGCATGATGACAGTGGGGTTGGATAACTCTAGAAAACTACAACCGAGGAGTAGTAAAACAAAGTTATGAGTTCACAAATACATTCACATGTTTAGTTCTGTAATTTTCCAACTTGTATAAAATAGACAAAGTCAAAATGTTCATGGATAACCAATTAATGAGCATTAGGTTAGTGCACTGTCATTAGTCCTTGCTTGTGATTTCTATAAGGTCTTTTTAACAGGGATATGAAAAAGATGACCCTTAACATAGCCAGTGCTTTGCATGTGCTTGAGGGATCTGAGGTTGGTTTGGTCTCGTGACAGTATGAACTGGAGATGGTCCAGGTCCAGGGCTTGATGGTCTGTAGTGCAGCCAGTCCAGAAAACGATTCAGCAGCATTTCTTAAATGGGGAAAGATGCATTCTGTTACAATAATGTCCATAACATTATAGGTTACACAAACCATGTGTCATATGAGTATTAGGGGTGTAAATCGCTGCTTTCATCACGATACGATATTACATCGATTCATTAGACAACGATATGATATTTGCCGATATCTAAAATCTGCTGCTATACAATTTCAATTCGATTCGATTCAGGGCTTGCAATCGATATGAGATATTATATGCCCATTTAACACAAGATGGCCTATCTCATTATCTAACAATACATGTTGATAATATAATAGCCTTCTTAATCGTTTGTATAATTCTCATCCATTTTTATTCATTCTGAACACTAAAGATCTTGAAATTAACAGGATAAACAATAAACTTAAGCTGCTACCTCGGCCATTTCCCTCTTTTTGATGACATTTTATTTAATGTCAAGGGGACTTCCTTATAAAATACAGCTAAAAAAAATATTAGCTTGAATTATTTGATTGAAAGATTAATATCTTTCATAAGATTAATATCTTTCAATCTCTTACTATTCATATCTTAAGGTGTAGCGGCAGTAAACAATGCTTGGAGTGACATTTGAGTAGTTTTGGGCCGTGTGGGGTTTCAGGGCACAGATTGGTGGATTCCTCGCTAGCTTAGCTCATTAGCCTAATGGAGCTGTCCACTTTAGCTGAGACTGCGGTAGCTCGTAAATTCACCCCGAGGAGAGGGTGACCGCCCCGGGGAGGGCAGGAGCTTATCACCGCTGAAAGAGCAGCCGAGCCGCGCATTATTGGAACTTTACACTGCAAGCCGGGCAGTGTAAAGGACAGCCCGCGGGAATAACAGCCAAACTGCGCCGCTAGCTCGGCTGCTAAGCCCCGCGAGCCTGTCGAGCGCTGCCCGGGTAACGTCGGTTCGACTGCTCTGTCAGCGGGGATATATGATCCTCTCCCCATGGTGCCAACACCGATAGGTCTGTTAACGATGGATTTTAGTGTCCGAAATGAACTTTGATAATCATACACAAGCGAGAAAAGCCTGCTGCGGTCGGGCGGAAATACTGTCACAAACACCCAAGCAAGGACATTGTCAAAATAAAAGCATATACTACATCGATTTGCATCGATGTTTGGACGTTGCATCGATTCAGTTGGATCGTTCGCAAATCAATCGATGGATCGTTACACCCCTAATGAGTATGCATGTTGTAATTAAAATCTCATTACAGTACTGGCTCCTGGTATTCTTAGCATTATTGTATGTAAAAGCAGGTCCAGCTGACAGCACCATAACAGTCGGGGGAGGCTTGTAGTACCTTTCTTTGACAGCTTGTGTTACTTTGCAAACTATGGATAATATAAAAATAAACAAGGTGACGCTAATCATGTTTTATTTACTATGCTAAATTATTATAATGGCAATCTCCCCTGAAGTGCATACAAAGTGCATGAAACTCATCTGATCACAATACTTTGGCAATGTTACTGCAATTCTTTAACTACACCAAGCTCACAATACTATCACTTTAACCCTATAACAACAGTTACTATACACAGGTGACCAACACACATATAAGTAAAACGTTTTTTTTTAGCTAACTGCCCCACACATGTATAGCCTGCATTTAAATGACCATCTAATTAGTTGGCATATTGTTGTATTACAATTGAAATATTATATGAAAGGGAGAAGCTTTGCCTGTCGCGGGTCGCGGCATGTCTGTGTGCTAAAAATGACGGCGAAAGACTCAAATAATCATGCTTTAGTCACGTGTAACATGTCAGCTAGCTCGCTAAATAGCCTAGCAAGAAATGCTGATTACCCTCGCAGGTGACCAGCGCACAAACTACTGTATGATAGTATAATGGTGGGTCAGCATAACAACATACCTCTCTTATCACCGGTACTCAGCTCTGCTAGTCTGCAGCCAGCTGCTTTCCTGCTCATTCACGGGGAACAATGTCCGACGAACTCGAGAATGATCTTGAGCTGCTGTGGAGACTGAGAGCATTTTTTTCCTCCTCTGTTCGCGTGCCAGGCCTCCAAATGAACCAATGAGGTGGCCGGCCCTAAACAAGCTCCTTTGATTGGTCAAGGGGGCCATGTGGTTCGCCCATAAACAGTATATAAAGGCTGTGCCGGGAGTTTGCCGCCATCTGCTGGTGGACCTGTCTAACTGCACCTAAAGTACAGAATTAAAAAATACAGACCTCATTTTACAGGTCTCATTTTACAGGTCTCATTTTGCAGATCCCTGCGGCACGAATTGGACAATATTCCGTGAGCGCACAGGAAGCGATCCACAAATGCGCAGAGCCAGTTTCACATGTAGAAATGGTTCTGTAAATGTGTAAATAAGAGTTGACATGTCTTTTTTTGTGGTGAAACTATTTGCATTAAATTTTTTTTTTTTAAATGATGCAAAATTAAAATACACATTTACAGCCTAAATTCTACATATTTGCAAATCACTTTTTCTTTGTGTGGATATAACTTTACAAAACACAATTACACACATACAAATTATTGCACTTCACATTTGTAAGGCTTGTTCTACAGATCTCGGTGGTAGAAGTTGGACAAAATTATGTAAAAATGTAATGTGGCTCACAAACTCACAGGAGGCAATCCACAAATATGCAAACCCCTTTTCACAAGCAGAAACAGATCCGTAAATGCGTAAATATGACTTTGTATTTTCAGAGTAAGTTCTACATATTTGCAAGTCAAAAATTACAGGTTTGTGGGTAGTGAAATACGTGTGAATCATGATACACACTTGTCAATTGTCTTCTGTGCTTTTACAAAACTGTTTTGCTTTCACAGATAATAAAGTCCAATAAAATCTTCCATACCCTTGCATGATCGTAGCTTGTGACTTGTGTGACAGAGACTATATTCTGTAGGATTTCACAGGCTAAAAAAAAAATCCTAGCCACATCCTCCCCCTTTTGCCCCGTGGCTAAGGACAGTACAGAAAATAAAGAGACCACTCCAAATAGTTAGTGTCTCTCGTTTTAACTTTTTATAGGCATATGTTTGAGTAAAAATGAACATTTTGGTTTTGTTCTACAAACTACTGACAACTTTTCTACCAAATTCCCCCCCAAAAAATATCGTCATTAAAGAGCATTTCCATTAAGTAATGTAGAGATAAAGATTGAAGAATAATCCAGACTGGTCTCTTAATTTTTTCCAGAGCTGTATGTAAGTAGAATGACATTTTATTTTAGTTTTATGAGCGTCATATGAGTGAATTGGTAGCAGGCAGCGTTGTAACTTGTTATTGGGTGCTAGGGTTCAGTAGTGTGTGTTCCAGTGCATAGCTCAACTCAGCAGTAGTCAGCCCCAAACCCAGAGCTCAGAACGGGAGGATTAGCCAGAGTGACAGCCTACAAATGAGCATTGAACTGAGCTGTGTGTGTGTGTGTGTGTGTGTGTGTGTGTGTGTGTGTGTGTGTGGTGTGTGTGTGTACATGTGAGTGAGTGAGTCACACTGTGGCACGCACGCACACACACACACACACACACACACACACACACACACACACACACACACTATTAATTATTGCTTACTTTGCAACTCAATACCACCGAGATGTAAAAGTTACCGAAGAGTGTCTGCAGATTGTAGTAGGCTAGTGGTTGATTTAAGTTTGCTAGCTATTTGGAACCAGCTGTTTGCTCACATTTTATTTCATTCATCTATTAGTTATAACCGTAGTAATAATAACTATTCGTCCTGAGGTCCACACAAAAGATTTATAAAATTAAAAAAATACATTACATACATTAGTAAACAAACAGGTAAGACATATTTCATACTATTGTCACTTTCAAATTTCCCTATTAAAAGGAATACTTCACCCATACGGAACCGGTGTTCTATCATTATAAAATCACTATTATAATATAATGAATGAGGTTTTTCTTCCCTCAGTCTTTCCTCAGTCTTCCCTTGGCCCAGCTGTCCTGTTAATCCTAACCCTACATTTTTTCCATGTATGATGTCACACATGTAGGGTTAGACAGTGAGACCATAAAACACTCTTTCTGCCTTTTCTCAGGCTAGGATGAACCGATTTCTAAAATGTTTGCACATTTATACTACATAGGATCTCAGAGTTCAATACACCTTCATATTCCCACTGGTGAAGTAGGTCTTCAAGAATGTACACGTTGCACCAGTGTTCATTAGTGTTCCTACTAGGTTAGCCCTACAAATTTTAACCACATTTACTGTACATATTACCCACTGTCATATACAGCTTAATATGATTTTTTTTGCAATTTTTAGTTGATTTTTACTTGTAATTTGTCTTAAATACAGTGGTAGTATGTTTCAATTTGACATCGCCTTATGCATTATATTTTTCTTTATGGCGTGTGTGTGTGTGTGTGTGTGTGTGTGTGTGTGTGTGTGTGTGTGTGTGTGTGTGTGTGTGTGTGTGTGTGTGTCTAAGTGTTTTAGGTATTCAAACAGAGATGAATGTTCCTTGTTATATACATTTAACCCCCCCCCCCACCCCCCCCAAACAACGTCCCATCTTTGTCCCAGGTGAATGCAAAGGTACCCTGCGTTCCAATCCCCATACTTCCCTACTATTTAGTACGCCAGAAAAAGATTTAGGATGTCCCAATACATGCATGTCAATTGCTGAAAATACATAAATGCCCCCACTAACTCCAAAAGCATTTTGGAGTATTCGTCTTTAATCTTTATGGCATTTCTCAACATAATGAAAAAAAAAAATCTTCCTAATCTGATTTTTTCTTCTCTCTCTTCTGTGGCCCTTAAACTCTTCTGTACTTTAGTATGTAGTGTAGTAAAAAAATAAAAAGTATGTGATTTGGAACGCAGGGTTAGTTATTATTTTATTTTTTTAATGATGTCCCATAAATGCTAGCGCTCACTGACTGGATGGGGAACCGACATGAAAACATGGATGCTACTACAACTTTCTGCATGATTACATCTCCAAAGACAGACCAATTTCTACATATTTAAGCCACTAAATGACATGCTAGAACGAGACCATTTACTGCATATGAAAGATGATGGATTTGAAGACCCTAGTCAATTGTGTGCATTCATATTTGATTCCTGCAGGGACCCATAGTTTTAGCTGTGAGCATCGCAAATCGCCCATGTTAAGATTTAAAGATGCTCCTATGTATTACAGTTACAGTTACAATGCACATTTTAGGTGATGCTAAACCAATCACTTATAAATATATCCATTAACGAATAAGATGCAATAGGTAATTCAGTCAGAATCAATGCTTAGAAAAATAAATAAATATATATAGCCTGTGAGCCTGTGAGCACATTAAGCTAACTGTACAGCAGTGAATCTCATCACACTAGCTTAAAGCCAGCAAGCAAGCAAGGTCAAGTCAAATGCTCTTTACATGCGAAACAGTACATCAAGGTGTTATTAATGTTTAGTAAAAGGTTTAGATGTGGTGCGCTACGTGTAAGGGTCGGGATGAATGCATCTTAGCTAGGTTAGGTAGGCAAAGGAGAGGGTGATGGGGTGATATATATATTTAATTAATTTTTTTTTTACCTCTCGCTGACAAGCACAACGTCGGCATCGCTCCAGTGCTTGAACACACACGGTAGGATCTTCCTGAAGGCGAAAAAAAGACCGGGGAAAACTACGGCGCCACAAGCTAAAACTTGCAACATCCTTGCCGCCGTCTATATTCCTCCTCCTCCTGTGAACCTGCCTGGAGACCGACCAACCGACCGAGGCTAGCTCTCTCTCTCTCCTTCTCTCTCTCTCTCTCTCTCTCTCTCTCTCTCTCCTTCTCTCTCTCTCTATCTATCTGCACGAGCTTCACACGCGGCGTTCAGGCATTTTCACGAGGCCGGCGAGGGTCGGTGTTTTTTTTTTCCCCACCGGGAACAGGTCCACTGTACACACACACACACACACACACACACACTCTCTCTCACAGCGCTCTCTCTCTCACACACACACACACACACTCTCTCTCTCTCTCCTCTCTCTATCCCTCCCTCAGTCTCTCTCACTCACGGCTAGTGCTGCCACCGCCGCGAATAGTGTGTGTCGAGTTAAATAAAAAGGGAACACCACTGACTAGGGGTAATTTTCTAGGGCGAGTGTCAAAATAAGAGTCGTGACGTGACCCGGCGCCGAAACACACAGATGAGGCACTTCCGGTGGAGAAAATACGCAATACGACCACGACGTAATCACAGGCTCTTATTTTGAAATTGATTTTTTTTCTCACACTTTAAAAAAAACAAAAATAATAATTTTATTGCAAATTCACAACAGTACAACATACTTTGATAGACTAGCCCTGCGTTCCAAATCACATACTTTTTTCTTTTTACTACACTACATACTAATGTACAGAAGAGTTTTAGGGCCACAGGAGAGAGAGAAAAAAATCAGATAAGGAAGATTTTTTTTTCATTTTTTTTTCTTCTAAATGTCAAGAATAAAGACGAATAATCCAATTGGAGTTAGTAGGGCATTTATGTGTTTTTTTTTAGCATACTACAATTGACGTGCATGTTTTGGGACATCCTAAATCTTTTTCTGGCATACTAAATAGTAGGGAAGTATGGGGATTGGAACGCAGGGTATTTATTTTATTTTATTGCAAATTCACAACAGTAAAACAGACTTTCAATGACAAAGAAATGTTAAAAAGACAAATACAAATGAAAGGTAAAACAGTTCTGTCTATGTATATTATTGAATGCATAATTAGATATTGTATATAAGATGTAACATATATGTATATGCTATTATATTACAGACGTGTATTGTTCATTTTTTATGATAAAATACCCCTATAAAAAGAATAACCAAACAATATAGAAAAAGGTAATATGATATTGGTTATTAATTCAATTTGTATTGATAACAAATGTATATACAGCTCTGAAAAAAAATGAAGAGACCACTCCAAATATTCAGTGTCTCTCGTTTTACTATTTAAAGGCATTTGTTTGAGTAGAATGAACATATTGGTTTTATAACACAAACTACTGACAACATTTCTACCAAATTCCCTCCAGAAAATATTGTCATTAAGAGCATTTCCATCAAGTAATGTAGAGATGAAGATTTAAGAAAATTTCCAGACTGGTCTCTTAATTTTCTCTGGAGCTGTATTTGGACAAGGATAAGTATATTGCCTAAGTAATGAATATATTAAAAAAAGTTAAAAGTTAGGATATTTTGAGTAAAGATGGGCCAATATATATTTGTATTTGATTATTCATTATTGATTGAAGGGGTATCAAATCAAATCAAATCAGTTTTATTTGTATAGCCCAAAATCACAAATACATTTGTCTCAGTGGGCTTTACATTTCATACAATATGATACAATATGACACCCTGCCCTTACACCCTTAGCTCGGCTGAGAAAAAACTCCCAGTAAAAAACCCTTTACCGGGAATTTTAAAAAAAAATTAAAGAAATCTCAGGGAGAGTCGACATTACTTTATTATGTCTGTCCTGATGATTTTCCTTTCAGAACGGGAGGATTAGCCAGAGATTAGACAGCCTACAAATGAGCATTGAACTGAGCTGTGTGTGTGTGTGTGTGTGTGTGTGTGTGTGTGTGTGTGTGTGTGTGTGTGTGTGTGTGTGTGTGTGTGTGTGTGTGTGTGTGTGTGTGTGTGTGTGTGTGTGTGTGTGTGTGTGTGTGTGTGTGTGTGTGTGTGTGTGTGTGTGTGTGTGTGTGTGTGTGTGTGTGTGTGTGACTAAATTTGTCACTAGTTGAGGCAAAAAAGAAAGACAGAAGCAATACCAAAATGCTGTTAAAGTTAATTGTATTAATTCATTTTTCACCACTTGAGGGCAGTGCAATATACACAACATTTACACATTACAACTTTATGACGTTTTTTATGGCTTGTGTGTCAGTGAGCAGCTGAGAGAGAGAGGGAGAGAGAGAGAGAGAGAGAGAGAGAGAGAGAGAGAGAGAGAGAGAGAGAGAGAGAGAGAGAGAGAGAGATAGGGAGAAAGAGGGAGAGAGAGAGAAGGGGGAAAGAGGGAGAGAGAGAGAGAGAAAGAAAGAGAGAGAGAGATAGGGAGAAAGAGGGAGAGAGAGAGACAGGAAGAGGGAGAGAGATAGGGAGAAAGAGAGAGACAGGAAGAGGGAGAGAGAGAGGGAGAAAGAGTGAGAGGGAGAGAGAGAGGAGTGAGAGAGAGACAGGAAGAGGGAGAGAGAGAGAAAGAGAGAGAGAGAGAGACCACAGAAGATACAAATAAATAAATATATAGTGCCTTGAGGCTGGAGGAATACTGGGGTTGAACTAACACCTCAGCTGAAGCTATCAGCGATCAGATGCTATCAGCTGTCACGTAAACGATTCAATTGACCCGACGTCACTGTCTGGTGCTATCGTGTCTAAGGGCCATTTGTTATACACACACACACACACACACACACACACACACACACACACACACACACACACACACACACACACACACACACACACACACACACACACACACACACACACACACACACACACACACACACACACACACACACACACACACACACACACACACACACACACACACACACACACAACTTCCAGTACAAAGGTGTCTAATAAAAAAATAAAAAAATAAAAATAAAATAAAAAAACATAGCTACATTAAGATTAGACAATAGAAATTGCATTTAAGAAATAGAAAAAGACAAAGAAAATACATCCAGATGAATGCTTAGCCTCCATTAGACATTATGTTTGGCCGATCACATCCGTGGCTTCAGATAAGATATACTCAGTCCACCCACGTTTAAGGACATTTACAGCCTGAATATAGACGACCTGTTGTTTCCTTATTGCTTATTGATCCACTAGTGAAGTTTCATTTCCTCTTGAGAGGAAGAGAGAAGTGAAAGTTACTGAGTTCGAATCGGCAGTCATCAAAGCACAGACAGGTAGTGGGGGGGTCATTGTTGTGTGTGTGATTTTTATGCATGTGTATATTTTGTGTATGTTTTGTGTACAGGGACCACAATGGAAATAAGCCTTCGGGCTTTTTTGTGTCTATCCCTCCCTGGCTATTGTATGTATTTTAATGTGTGACAGAGTGCTGTTCATGTTTTTTTTTATATATCAAAATGGTCAAATAAAATCATTCATTCAAAATCATTCATTCAGACACACTAGCACATTGTTTCAGGCTGTTTTAAAGGGGCACTGTGTAATATGAGATCATCAAGAAAGTTCTAGAATGCAACGCTCCCTGGGTAACCAACCCATTTCGAATAATAACAGAAGCTACAGTGGCCTTCAAGGACAAGAACAATTCTAAATTCTAAACAATGCACCTGATGACATTCCAAAAACATGGATGCCTCCATAAGACTTACCTGCAGTGCTCAATGTACAAAATGTAACATTAATATTTGTAATTCTCCGCTCAGGAGGATAATTAGGATTATTGGCGGTGAGGTGATTTTACACCAATGAGGACATATTTATGAATGAGGATATTGATTTGAGCTAATACATTACTTAAAATGTTACACAATGTCCCTTTAAAGGCCTTTGCACACCGGGCGCGACGCGAATAAAAGGCACGTAAAAGCAAATGTTTTGAAATGTGAATTTTGTCATGTCTCACTTTAAGAAGCGACATCCCAGAAAAATCAAACTCAGTTCGAAAAAAAAAAAAAAACGCAAATTCGCGATGTGAAATGACGGCCGGCGCTGGTGTGGAAGCTTGTGTTGACTCTGTATACGTTTGTTAATTAACGGATTAATCGCACGAATAAAACGCGCCCGGTGTGCAAAGGCCTTAAGGCTGTGCTGATGCTTGAGCCAGATTAGTGTTTCTCAACATAAGAAGGCTTAAGATATGACCTTTGTTTCACCAGAACTGTAAACGTTTGTTCTTACTTTGAGCTCTTCAGCTGCAAATCTACAATGGATGAAATAAATCACACCATCCTTTTGTAATATTTTCTTATATTTTCTAGATTTATTTGACTGTTTTTCATTTTATTTTTATTGTATATTTCTTTGATTGTGTTTATTATATGTACATTATACATTATATTATGTATTATAATATTAAAATATTTTTTTGAGTATGGTTTTCATTGAAGCAAGTACAGGTTTACTGCACCCACACATGTATTAAAGGCC
>CM047519.1:5116100-5123600 GCA_026122265.1 Ammodytes dubius | reverse complement strand
AACACACCCGGGAACTCAACTGGAAGCCCAACAGTGACAGGAGGAGGGAACTCAACTGATGCCACAACAGTGACACCAACAACAGTGACACAAGCAGGGAACTCAACTGAAGCTCCTGTCACCGACGGTTCGGGAGGAGAAATTCCCGACCAATTCTCAGACGGCGAAATCGCTGGTATCGCTATCGGCTCTATTGCTGGAGGGGTCGCCCTTGGTGAGTGTACAATACAAATTTAAATCAAATCAAATCAAATCAGATCAATTTTTATTTGTATCGCGCTTTTCATACTGAAGAGAGTAGCTCAAAGTGCCTTAAAGAGATTAAAGCTGGGGTATGTGATTTCTGATTGGTTAAAGTGAACATGAGCGGTACACTTTGACCAATCAGAGCAAGGCTCCGATTCTAAAAAAAAAAAAAAAAAAAAAAAAACATCCGATTCTCTGTTCTTATTGGCTGTTGGGACTGTCCATTCACTTTGGCACCGACGTTGTTGGTGTAGAGCGTGTCAGGGAGGGACCATAGGGGAGGGACCAAAGAGAACAAATGGAGCGGTTGAGGTATTTGGGTTCAAATCTCTATCCCCAACTGCTATTGTCTCCCTTAATCATATACCCCAGCTTTAAAAACAACAGAAAAAGAAAAACGGCAAATAAAAAAATCAAGAGAAGAAAATTTAAAGAACCCAATCCTACAATACAAATACAAGCATTGCCATTCTTTTTTTTATATTATTATTTTTTGACATTTTCAAGCTTTATTAGATAGTACAGAGTTGAAATGGGGAGACAGAGAGAGAGAGAGAGAGAGAGAGAGAGAGAGAGAGAGAGAGAGAGAGAGAGAGAGAGAGAGAGAGAGAAGAGATAGAGAGAGAGAGAGGGGGATGACCTGCAGTAAAGGTCCACGGGTCGGATTTGAACCCGCGACCAATTCAACGAAGGCCGGCGCCAATATGGTACACGCTCTATCCACTACGCCACCGGAGCGCCCTTCTTTTATGTAACACCTCAGTTCTGCTTCCTCAATAAAATATCATCCATGTTATCCATTAACAAGGATACACTAGGGATTTGAGCTTGGACATGGCAGGCTCACAAAATGGTTTTATTGGCCCCAACCTAACCCAACCAACGCCCTTTGCAGATTAATTTCACAATTCATATGAACTATATTCCAACCCATCTCTTCTCCTCCGCTTACCCCTAGTTCACCCACCAACCCAAGCCCCCCATCAACTTCACATTTTTGTCTGTTTGTCTACTGTTGTGTAAAGTGATTTGAGTGCGAGAAAAGCGCTTTATAAATTAAATATATTATTATTAGGGGGCCAAGCCCGAGCAGGCTGGGACCGCGTTTTGCACAGCAACGCGGTTCCCAAGCCCTGCGGGGCAGGGAACCCTATTGTTTTAGTGGCGATTATTATTATTATTATACTTACCTCCCTAAAACTGTGTCCACAGCCCAAACCGTAAAGGGTGCAGACATGCCAATTGCATGGCTAGATCCAGGTTTGTCCGGACTACGCAGACAAAAAAAATCAGACATGCCGGCCACTAGGTGGCGCTACACCAAGGAAAACGCGTTTGGGGTCATAACTCCCACACCGAACGTCCCACAGTCAAAAACTTTATATCCACAGATGCACTGGAGTCAGCTGCATCATTTGGCATAGACCACGCCCATTTCCGTATATATAAATTTTTCGCAAAATCGCGAAAACTGAAAAACATATTTTTCGCTACTCCTCCCACAATTTTTGGACAATTGACACCAAAGTTTGCACAGAACATATACCGACCCACACGGAAAATATTCATTCAAAAGAATTTTGATCCGACCATCGATAACGAAACGGTAGCGTTTTAAATATTTGTTGATTAGCAACGTTTTACGTAGAAATTCATAAATCCAAAATCATAAGTCGGATCAAGTCCAAATTTTAGGCATATGTTGGGGCTACCCTTAATTGCGTTCAATAAAAAATTTGGAGAATTTCGCCATAAGGGGCGCCATAAACGAGGAAATTTTATATCTCCTAATTGGCCAGAGGAAATTTCTTAAAACTCACGGGAAACCATCAAGGGGCATACACGAGTCTATATAAAAAATATGGCCAAGAAATAGTAATGTTTAAGGGACTTTTTAATAAAATGAAGAAAAAAAAATTCCGTCAAAGAAAAAAGGCGGGAATCCGAATCTCAGCTAGCATGTCAATTAGCTCCGGCAGCCATTTTGTCAAGGCTGACAATCTGCTTTTGCTCATAACTCGCCAACCAAACATCGCACATTAAAAAACTTGACATCCACTTGTTCTGTGAATTGAGCTGCATCGTTCCACCGTGGCAGTTTCGTGACGACGAGTTGCGTCGGAGGCTTGGCCCCCGGTCAAAACTGCTTGCAGTTCTAGTTATTATTATTATTATTATTATTATTATTATATTATTATTATTATTATTATTATTATTATATTAATAATAATAAATTTGAGAAAGTCCAGAGATGCACAGCAACTTGGGAGTTAGTAGCAGGAGTAATGGACAACCAAGCAAGATTAATATCACTAATCGTTTCAAGGGTTTGGAAGTCCCATTCTCACCAATAAATGAATTTCATCTTTATCAGTATCATATTTTGAGGACTTTTTCTACAGTTGTTAAAAATTGGAAAATAGCGGACGCAGGTGGAATGGCCCCAGCCTACAAAACTGAAGTTCAAACCCCTATTTTTGATAAAGGACATTAAAACACATCTCTCTTACTTTTAGTTTAAACAATGTCCTTAGAAACCTGTAGAGTAGAGTACGCCATGTTAGTTGATTATTTTATTTTGTCTTTTGTTTGTGTGTTCACTTTTTCAGTTGTCTGTTTGTGTTCATTAAAAAAAATAAAAAATAAAAAGTATTTAAAAAAATAAATTAACAAAATGCATCTCTCTCTCTCTCTCTCTTCTCTCTCTCTCTCCTCTCTCTCTCTCTCTCTCTCTCTCACTCTCTCTCTCTCTCTCTCTCTCTCTCTCTCTCTGTCTCTCTCTCTCTCTCTCTCTCTCTCTCTCTCTCCTCTCTCTCTCATCTCTCTCTCTCTCTTCTCTCTCCCTCTCTCTCTCTGTCTCTCTCCTCTCTCTCTTCTCTCTCTCTCTCTCTCTCTCTCTCTCTCTCTTTCAGGTGGAGGTCTCTTCGGCATACTGAAGCTCAAAGGAATGGTCTAACACCAGTTATGGACAAACGAGGATATAAATGGTTGTGGATTGTGCTAAAAAAAAAACATTGGGCTTGATGGTGTTTTGTGCCCCTAAACGTATATCCTTCAAGGCAGCGCTGCCTGGAAGGCCCTATCCCCTAATAGTGGAGTGGCTAGGTGCAACAATCTGTCAATTATGTCCCTTAAAAAAATGCTAGGATCATTATCCATATAACCCTAACCCTAACCCTAACCCTCACCCTAACCCTAACCTTAACCCCTCACCCTAACCCTAACCTTAACCCTAACCCCTGACCCTAACCTTAACTCCTCACCTAACCCTAACCCCACCCTAACCCTAACCCCTTACTCCTAACCCTAACCCCTCACCCTAACCCTAACCCTAACCTTAACCCTAACCCTAACCCTAACCCTGACCCTAACCCTAACCCTAACCCCTCACCCTATAACCCTAACCCTAACTCCGTTGGGGGCACAGAACACCAAACAGGCTGCCACCCTCAAGTCAAACAAGCCCTGCGTTCCGAATCGCATACTTTCTATTATTTAGTATGTAGAAAAAAGATTTAGGATGTCCCGATGTCTACTACATCTGGCCAAGATTTTTAGTGTTGAAAACAGCATCCTATTTTGGGCGATTCCGACCCATAATCCAGTGCGCACGTGAAGTGACGTCACATCGACGAAGCCTCCATATGAACAAACGGGGATGCTGCGACAGATATAAAAGCAAGAGGCAAGATCAAGGCGCAATGTAATGATGAAATAAACAAGTAAAAGTATGTCCCATGTGTATGCATACTGCCTCCTAACTAGATTATTTTTATCATCAGATGTAGTATGTAGAATAGAAAAAAGAAAGAGTATGCGATTCGGAATGCAGGGAAGGTGACACCCTGTTAAAAAAACTCCTATTGTCTGATTGGCTCAAATCAGAATAAAAATATGATACGATGATGATAATGTTATGGGCCTAGAGGAAGACATAAAAGTAAATTTGCGTACTTTAAGTGCTATTTTTGATTGCCTTGCTGTATAGGTTAAGAAATGATTTATTAGCTGAACAAATGCCTTAAGGATGTAATAGAAAATATAATTTATAGTATTTACATTTTTATTTTTACTTTCATGGATAAATACTTTTAGTTTGAAATTTGAAATGATAAGTGTAACTATTTCTCTGATGTATCTGATGTGATTTCTACTGGAGCATTTGAGTTTTTTAAAAGTAATTTGTCCTTAAAGACCTGCTTCACCGGTGGGAATATGAAGGTGTAATGAACTCTGAGATCCTACGTAGTATAAATGTGAAAACATTTTAGAAATTGGTTCATCCTAGCCTGAGAAAAGGCAGAAAGAGTGTTTTATGGTCTCACTGTCTAACCCTACATTTTCCCATGTCTGACATCACACATGGGAAAATGTAGGGTTAGGATTAACAGGACAGCTGGGCCAAGGGAAGACTGAGGAAAGACTGAGGGAAGGAAAACCTAATTCTTTGTATTATTGTAGAAATGTTATAATGATAGAACGCCGGTTCCGTATGGGTGAAGTATTCCTTTAACATACAAAATCTCCTGTCTTTTTTTCATGTTTATATAGACGTTCATTTTAATCTGAAGCATGTAAACTGACTATTCAACAAGTGTTTGAATCCATATTTTGTATTATTCACTAAAAGAAAAAACTTCGGAATCACTTTATACATTTAATAAATAACTGTTTCCCCACTTTACTTGTCATAACTTCTTTATCATGTAATCTGCTGCTGTTGGTCCACTGTGTTATCAAGTCCAAAGTCACCACAGCCATCTACCAGGAGATTTTAGAGCACTTCATGCTTCTGTCTGCTGACAAGCTTTATGGTGATGACAAATTCCATTTCCAGCTAGACTTGGCACCTGCCCACAGTACCATAAACCACTGGTAACTGGTTGACTGACCATGGTATTACTGTGCATGAATGGCCAGACAACTCTCCTGACCTGAACTCCATAGAGAAACTATGGACTATTGTCAAGAGGAAGATGATACACACCAGACCCAACAATACAGACGAGCTGAAGGCCACTATCAAAGCAACCTGGGCTTCCATAACACCTCAGCAGTGCCACAGGCTGATAGCATCCATGCCATGCCGCATTGAGGCAAGAATTTGTGCAAAAGGGTCCCAAACAAAGTACTTAGTACGTATGCATGATTATACTTTCTGGAGGGCCGACATTTCTGTATTTAAAAACCTTTTTTTATTGATTTTATGTAATATTCTAATTTTCTGAGATTTTGAATTTGGGGTTTTTATAAACTGTAAGCCATAATAATCACAATTATAACAAATAAAGGCTTCACATATCTCACTTTGCATGTAATGAGTCTGTATAAGATATTATTTTCACCTTTATAGTTGAATTACTGAAATAAATGAACTTTTGCACAATATTCTAACTTTTCGAGTTTCACCTGTACAGTCCCCTCCAATAGTATTGGAACAGTGAGGCCAATTCCTTTATTTTTGCTGTAGACTGGAAACATTTGGGTTTGACACCAAAAGATGAATATGAGACAATAGCTCAACATTTCAGCTTTCATTTCCAGGTATTTACATCTGGATCTGATACACAACTGTGAAGAACACATTATTTGTAAAGGAACACCACATTTTTATGTGAGCAAAAGTATTGGAACAGATAGACTTTAAATAAATTTAAGTGAATAAGACTTAATATTTTGTTGCAAATCCTTCGCTTGCAATAAACTGCATCAAGCCTGTGACCCATTGACATCACAAAACTTTTGCATTCTTCTTTTGTGATGCTTTTCCAGGCTTAAACCGCAGCCTCATTCAGTTGCTGTTGCAGGCATCAATGTTCTAATACTTTTGGAGGGGACTGTGGATACATATCCCACCCATATAAAAAATAAAAAAACATAAGCCCACAATACAACTATTAAACGATTAAAAAACAAGTGGAGGGGGCGCCCTTAGCTCAGTTGGTAGGGTGTCCCCCCCATGGGCCTCGGCCAGCAGCGGACCCGGGTTCGATTCCAGCCCGCGGTCGTTCTCTGCATGTCACTCCCCTCTCTGCCCCATTTCAACTCTCTCTACACTATCAATAAAGCATAAAAATGCCCAAAAAATATATTTGAAAAAAAAACAAGTGGTATGGATGGTCCATGTGCATTAGTAGCTGTTACTCGTAGATAACAGTACAGATGGAGTTTGCTTAGGTTGCAGCCTTGATAAAAAACGGCCTTAAACCAGGTTCAAAAGGGCGACTAGGCTAATAATGTAGGTTATATTAGTCGGTCAAAGTTTAACCTGTAATGTATAGGCTGTACTATCTATAATCACAACTTGAGTAACATGAGAGTAGATAGTTAGCTCTCTGTACGCACTATGGCAACACATTCAGGACAAATGTGTACATAAAAAATAAAACGTTTGAGGGACTGTGTGTGTGTGTGTGTGTGTGTGTGTGTGTGTGTGTGTGTGTGTGTGTGTGTGTGTGTGTGTGTGTGTGTGTGTGTGTGTGTGTGTTTACAAGGACAGTGGTGGTAAATGGACTCCACTTACATAGCGCTTTCCCCTGGTTTTTCACAGACCCAAAGCGCTTTACATTGTTTTGTACACATTCACCCAATCACACACACATTCATACACCGATAGCAGCAGCAGCTACCACGCAGGGTGCAAGCTAACAATCAGGAGACATTTAGGGTTCAGTGTCTCTTAATTTTTTTCCAGAGCTGTATAAAGAGAACTTCAGGGTGGAGAGAAAGAGGAATGCAGTTTTTATGTTGTAGACACCGTTATCAGTCTGATACAGTCAGGACAGTGAGACTTTTCCCCTGGTGGAAAAACACATCAGCTAAGATTGTGGCAACTATAAAACGTATACTAATGGCCTGTAAAAAGATATAAAACTAAAACAGGTGCAGGTTACAATAGGGTGGGGCTTTCTGCTTTTAGTATGTCAGTGCTTACACCCAGTAAGAAAGCAAGTTAAAGACCTCCTACGTCACCAGTGGAAATATGAAGGTGTATTGAACTCTGAGATCCTATGTAGTATAAATGTGCAGAAATGTGTGACATGACATCACATGTAGGGTTAGGATTAACAGGACAGCTGGGCCAAGGGAAGACTGAGGGAAGAAAAACCTCATTCATTATATTATAATGGAGATTTTATAATGATAGAACGCCGGTTCCGCATGCGTGAAGTATTCCTTTTTAAGTTAAGTTACTTTATTAGTTAATGGTTACATTGAAATCGGTCTTTACGCATATCCCCTCTCAAGTTTTTT
>CM047519.1:5091100-5111100 GCA_026122265.1 Ammodytes dubius | reverse complement strand
GCTCATTCTAGTCGGTAACAACACCCCAAATATTTGGCGCTTTTTTTAGTTTTTTTTACTGGAGATAAAATTGACTTTTTAATTATTTTTTATGTGCAAAAAAAAGAAGAAAAAATTTACAAAAATCTGACATTTTGGGAAGAATAGAAAAAAAAACAATTTTGTTGTACATTATCATCTTAAAAAAAAAATAATAGTCAAATAATGCACTTTAATATTTTGACCCATTGACTATGTATTACAGTCTGCCTGCACCTATCCTTTTAGGCCACATGGGGGAGGCAGACATTACAATTTTCCATGCTTCATTTAATCCACAGTTTGGCTGCCAAATCCAAAAAATAATTTACAAGCTATACCTTCATCATTTATCAGTTATCATTTTACATGCATAAGATACATATACACTACATCTTCAAGACCTTCAAAGCCACAATAAAACACATTACATTTCATATACACAACCTCGGGAAAAATAAAAAATAAATAAAAATTAATACAGGCCCAGTTTTTTGTCTTTCAGTAACTGTGATTTTACGAGGAGTTTTAATTCATAAAAAAAGTCTAAAAAAAAATTGGGATTTTTTACAAATGATATCTGGTTATTTTTGAATATCTTATGAGTGAAATAAGTGGCTCACAATGTCTCGAAGAGCTAAAAATCAGATTTTTACCTCAAAAAATATTAGTACGCAGCGGAGATGTGAAAGAAAGTAAAATGGTGCTCAAATGTTTTTTATAGTATTTCTAACACACACACAAAAAAAAACAGTCCCATAGTCCCATTAGATAGACGATACAATGTGTACAATGTGTGTGTTAGCATAAAGTGTTGCACATCTCCAAGCTAATGAGAGAAATAAAATAAAAAATTTAAACACGGGGCGCCTTTAGCTCATTGGTAAGGCGTCCCTCCGGGCTGGGCCCAGCAGCAGACCGGGGTTCGATTCCCACCCGCGGTCGTTCTCTGCATGTCACTCCCTCTCTGCCCATTTCAACTCTGTCTCTCTGCACTATCAAATAAAGCATAAAAATGGCAAAAAATATATTAAAAAAAAAAAAAATTAACACGAAAAGCTGCTTTGAAAGGTAACTTGTTATGGTTTTTAAATGTTCATATGTATCCAATCTTGTCCACCAAAGCTCTAGTTTAACAATGCCATTTCTGCTTGCAAAATCAATAACAATATAAGCTAATAAAGCTATTAAAGTAATAATAATAATAATCATAAATGCTCCCAACAGATACACAGCTCCGGAAAAAAGTCCATATTGATTTTCCTTAAATCTTCATCTCTACATAACTTATTGAAAATGCTCTTTTTAAAGGCAGAAAAAAGTATTGGAATTTGGTAGAAATGTTTCAGTAGTTTATAGAATAAAACCAAAATGTTCATTCTACTCAAACATATGCCTATAAAATAGTAAAACGAGAGACACTGAACATTTGGAGTGGTCTCTTCATTTTTTCCCGGCGCTGTAGTTTAGCTTATATGGGGAATGTTGAACACAATGCGAGGAGTGCTTTTAGGTGGCAAAATTTTCAAAATGTTGTGACATTGACTGGTATGGAGTATTTGACTAGTATAGATATAGATATAAGTAGAATATATCGTATTTATACTCCTATAGTGAACATGGTAACTTAGAGAGTGCGTGCAGGTTTGTTAATGCATTTCTGGTACGTTATTTTTTCAAGATCACAAATTGTTTTGTTTTTGTACGGAAGCCTATAAGGGCCAGGAGTGTGAGAGAAAAAGATTGGTTGCGTTCCGAATCTCATACTCTTTCTTTTTTCTATTCTACATACTACATCCGATGATAAAAAAATCTAGTTAGGATGCAGTAGGCATACTATTGGGACATACTTTTCTCTCTTATTTCATCATAACATTGCGCCTTGATCTTGCCTCTTGCTTTTATATCCGTCGCATCCCCGTTTGTTTTCATATGGAGGCTTCGTCGATGTGACGTCACTTCACGTGCGCACTGGATTGTGGGTCAGAATCGCCCAAATAGGATGCACTTTTCAACACTAACAATCTTGGCCGCATGAAGTAGGACATCCGGGTACTTCTAACCATCCTAAATCTGGCCATAAGAATCGGGACATCCTAAATCTTTTTTCTACATACTATATAGTAGAAAGTATGCGATTCGGAACGCAACCTGAATATTCAAGAAAAAAAAAAGTCAAGATTTTGTGAAATACAATTTTGTGATTGGTAAAAGTCGACTCTTCTGGGCATCCAGTTCAGTTAGGAGAATGAGTGACTGTCTCTGCCATTGCTACTTCATTGGAGTGTAACGTTTAAAGGTTTTTTGCAAGTTTTTCGAAGTGAGCAATGAAATATAAAATTGATATGTGTATAATATCTACAATCACAAAATTATGTTTCAAATTTTTTCACTTGAAATTTCGATTTTTTTTCTTAAAATGCATATGACTGAACAATTTCTAAATTTGCACAGTCAAAATAAACATATTAGAAAAAATAAATCGAAGGCCACTATCGTCTAACGGTGATGACATTAATCAAATTCTTCTTTCTTTATTTCTTCTTTCTTTCTTTCTTTCTTTCTTTCTTTTTTTTCTTTGTGAAAACATAATTTGTTATTGTATTTCCATGCTTTTCATTTTGTTTTGTATGTTGATATGTCTGAAAATAAATGAATCAAATCAAATTGTGATCTTAAGAAAATAAACCCAAAATTTAATATGGCAGTAACTTAAACCGAAACCTCCGAATGTTAAGTGGGCAGTACTCTATCGTTGACCCAACATCAAATAAAGTGAAAACGAAACAAAAAACAAAAATTACAACAATCTTGAAATATATCTGACACACTTTTCTACATGAAAAAAATTCAAAAGTTTGGAGACAGTACTAGACAATTACTCCTCCGGTATATTTTTACTCATAGGCTGTGTTGTAAAAGCCCTACTAACGTCTGTCCTCCCTCCTACATACTCAACAAGTATGTACTAAATACTGTCTACTTAACCATCCATTGTGTATGCGAGGTTCGTCGGACCATTTACACTTAAGTATACAGAAGCAATAAAGAATTAAAAAAAAAAAAAAAAAACTTCTGTGTCGTTTGTAAAAAAAAAAGACGCAATGCATTGTGGGGCGGTTGAGTATAGGAAAAGTATCCTATCAATCCATACACAAAATCTTCCCGAAAGTAAATACTCAACCGGGCATTTCTCGCCAACACAAACTCGCATACACAAAATTAGTATGAGTAGGATGTTAGTCAGGCTTTCCAATACAGCCTTAAAAGTTGAATAAAGTATAAAAAAAGAGCTACTAGCTGATCGGTGCATTTCTTTAGCAATATAACAAGAAAACAATTCATTTTTCAGCAAAGCATATTGAAACGTTTAAAGGCAACTGAAGAAATAAGAAAGAAATATGACAAAGTTTGAAGTTAGCATGCAGTTGAAGGACTAGCATGACGCGGTAATAGTAAATAGTAAATATTAAGGCAACATGTCGATTTGCTCCCCTGCCCGAAAAATCCACATAAACAGCTCAACTAAAGACAGACACAACTGTGTAATATAGCCTGTTGAAAGCCAGCCTGATTTCACGCAAGCTTAAAAAAGGTGCTACGAGGAACTTTTAAATATTTCTGAAACAGTCTAATTTTTTCCTCTGATGATCATAAATACATGTCACAGCAAACGAGACCATCAGTGCAAAAAGAATGCTATTTTTTTTATATAGTTTTTCTTAATGCCTTTGTCATGGGTATTACGCTCACCCAGGAACAACAGCTGGCGTGGTTAAAACACTACCGCTTTGGTCCAAAGGGGGCGCAGAATGAACAAAAATGTAAAGTTCCTCGGAGCACCTTTAATATAAAATTTGTTTAGCATTTTCTATCAGTCTAGACTTTCTCCAATATCCGTTAGTGAACGGCAGCCCCTGATTGGTTCATGTAGTCATCAATCTAGCCTCCAGTCAGACCGGACCCTCCCCACTTTCTGTCTGTTAGTGGAAGGCAGCCCCGATTGGTTCATGTAGTCATCAATCTAGCCTCTAGCCTTTTTTTCATTATGTCGAGAAATGTCAAGAAAATTAAAGAGACGAATACTCCAAAATTGCTATTTTTCTGGCGTACTAAATAGTATGTAAGTATGGGTATTGGAACGAATAAGCTCACGCGATATCAGGCTGGTTTCGACTAGGCTATTCTTAATGGGCTTTATGGTGTTTTGGCAGTATTTTTTTTTTTGCATTCACAGCTGAGCTTGTAGAAGGCTTCGCAAGTACATCGGTAAGAGGGTTTAACTCTTAACATGGAGGAGTGTAGACCTTTGATTCAAACTTACAGTATATTTTTACTATTTTCATGTTGATAATCATGGTAAAATGTGAGCAGCTCTTTCTGCACTTTGAGGAGGTTGATGGCAGGGTGCTGGAGTGTATGGAGTTGTTTTTATTTGAAACTTAACTTCGTATCTTCGAAATGTAATGTAACTGTAAAAAATTTAAAGTTCGGAAAATGTAAAATTTTCAAGGGATTCACTAGATTTTTTAGTTTTCAGGCTAAAACTAAAATGCTTAAAGCTGGGGTATGTGATTTGTGATTGGTCAAAGTTAAAATGAGTTGTACACTTTGACCAATCAGAGCGAGGCTCCGATTCTCTGTTCTTATTGGCTGGTTGGGACTGTCCATTCACTTTGGCACGACTTTGTTGGTGTAGAGCGTGTCAGGGAGGGACCATAGGGGAGGGACCAAAGAGAACAAGTGGAGCGGTTGAGGTATTTGGATTCTGAATCTCTATCCCAACTGCTATTTTCTCCCCAAATCCTCCACCCCAGCTTTAAATTAATTTTAACATGTTTCATAACTTTTTAGTAAAGAATTTACATCGTATCATATTCTTAATTTGAGGCTAATATTGCGACCAGTAACTTTTCTATCGAATTCTCTAAAACTGAAATTTCTAATTTTCACTATCAATGTATTTGCCATCATGCACAGTTTTGTCCCGATAATCTAAAACATTCAAAATATCAATTCACCCCCTTTTTCAAAAAAAAACGTCAAGACGACAACATGCCATAGGGTCCCAAAAAAAACACAAAATAGGGATAAACAACAAACAACCGAAAAATCATCAACTTTAGAGCTAACATAGCTTATAATCTGACTAAGGCAAAAAACAAAACAAAATATAGAAATAGTGTGGTTGGTAGAGTTGGTGTGTTTCGGAGCTTTCTGACAACATACTGTGTAGGGGTGTAACCATTCATACAGTGGCTTGAAAAAGAGTATTCATACCCCTTGAACTTTTCCACATGTTGTCACATTACAACCACACAACACACTACAATTTTTTTATTGGGATTTCATGTGATAGACCAACACAAAGTGGCGCATAATTGTGCAGTGGAATGAAAAATTAATACTTTTCAAGCCACTGTAGATATAGATAGATAGATCGATTCATTGGCAAGATATGACCTTACAATGATACATATCTTTAATTTTTACGCTCCTACTTTGACAGTTCTCTCCACGTCTGTGTGTGTGACTATTTCAACTTTAAGAATTGAATTGTTGTTCATTTAAATATCTCTTGAAAAGCACCAAAATGAATTGTTAACCTCATATTTAGTTGTTTTTTTATATAAATGTAACAGGTTGTGTTCAAATTGGGCATATAATATCGTCTCATATCGAATCGCAAGGCCCCTAAATCGAATCGAAAGTGTAGTTATATTAATTTAAATTAATTTATATACAATTGAAATTGTATTGCGGCAGATTTTGTGATATGGTCAAATACGAATCCTTGTCCAATAAATCGATTTAACATCCTAATATCGTGATAAAACCAAGTGATTTGTCAGTACACCCCTCAAACCAGAGTCCAATATAGTCCATAATATGCCATGTGAACGTCCCTATGTTGTTGTGGATCTCTACCAGTGTGTTAGTTGTTGGTTTTTATATCCTGAAGCTCTCTCCTTGCCGTCGATGTGGCGCAGACGCAGATACACGTCCGTTCCGATCCCCTGCATGGACTGGACCGACAGGAGCCACCGAGGTATTCAGCTACGCACGGGACGTGGGCAAGCCGAAGCCAAACCTAGGGACACAGATAAAGTAGGTTTAGGATGAGGTATCATAGGAGTAGGAGGATTTTGATGCATGTGCTTTCAATTCAAAGTGTTTTGTTAGTTTTTTAATCAAGGAATAAAATCTAAATTCATAATTGATTTTTCATTTTTAATAATCGGATAACAGCCAAAACCAAACCTAGGGAAGGAGAAAATATATATGAACACAGGTAGTAGGTTTATGATGAGTAAATTTAAGGTACTAGGACTGATTTTAGATGTCAAGTATATTTCAATAGTCAGGTTCCTTGGAGTAAAGGAATCATTAAAATGAACTAATGTAGTAATGCGATCTAGTTTTTAAGGAAATAGTTGCAAAGAAAATACATCAACACTCAGATAAGTTGTCAACACACCAAATATCTATCCCGTCATTGGTGACTATTATCACCACGGTGAGGGTGTTTTGGGAGGTTTTCCCCATGTATAATGCAGTTTTTTTTTTTTTGGCGGAAAAAAAGTTGCCACAAAAAAAAACACAAAAAGTTGGAAAAAAAAATCAAAAAGCCTGGTCTGGTTGCCACTGTTGGTCAATGCCTCTTACCAGTGCATGGGAGTATGTATGCGTGCTTACCCATGCATGGGCTGCTCTGGTTGCCTTACGCATTAATGGGGATGCCTCTTACCATAGACTGTATGTTAGCTTTACCCGTGCATGGGGCTGCTCTGGTTGCTTGCCCCTGCATGGGCTGCTCTGGTTGCTTACCCGTGCATAGGGGCTGCTCTGGTTGCGTTGCTTACCCGTGCATGGGGTTGCCTCTTGGTTGCTGTTTGCTTACCCGTGCATGGGGTTGCTCTGGGTTGCATTGCTTACCCGTGCATGGGGCTGCTCTGGTTTCGTTGCTTACCCGTGCATGGGGCTGCTCTGGTTGCGTTGCTTACCCGTGCATGGGGCTGCTCTGGTTGCGTTGCTTACCCGTGCATGGGGCTGCTCTGGTTGCGTTGCTTACCCGTGCATGGGGCTACTCTGGTTGCTTACCCGTGCATAGGGCTACTCTGGTTGCTTACCCGTGCATGGGGCTGCTCTGGTTGCGTTGCTTACCCGTGCATGGGGCTGCTCTGGTTGCTTACATAGGGTTGCTCTGGTTGCTTACCCGTGCATGGGGAGTATGTAACAGGCCTTAGCCGTGCATGGGGCTGCTCTGGTTGCGTTGCTTACCCGTGCATAGGGCTGCTCTGGTTGCGTTGCTTACCCGTGCATGGGGCTGCTCTGGTTGCTTACCCGTGCATGGGGCTGCTCTGGTTGCGTTGCTTACCCGTGCATGGGGCTGCTCTGGTTGCCGCTGTTGGTGATGTTGTTGAAGAAGTTGCTCATGCGCGGGTCCTGGGCGCTCTCCTCGGCCGTGCTGAAGTGATAGTCCATCACCTTCTCCACGATGTTGTGAGGGATGCCGCCGCCACGGTCCGAAATCCTACAGGAGGAAAGAATAAACTTTAAAATCATATTCTGTTTTTTTATCCCATATTTTATAGGTCAGAAATCATATAAGAGGAAAAAAAATATGGTAAAATAAAAAATAAAAAATTGTCTTTTTTGGTAAATTCTTTATTAGAAATTGAAAGTTACACAGTAGGTTGGAAATCCTATAAGGAAAAATAAATACTTTTCAAATTAAAAATATCACTTAACTTTTCTGTTGTGAAAGACTTTGGAAATGTAGGTATTTATGTTATTTTAAAGATTTGGAACCGTGCAAACTGATTGGCCGTCATAGCAGTTATGTATACGACCATTATACAACAGTTATGAACCAATCAGATCGCTTGATTTAAGCCACCCGTTTTTTTTTTTAACCTTTATTTATACAGGTAAATCCCATTGAGTCCGAAGACTCTTTTGCAAGGGAGATCTGTTCCCATTTACACGTTACCATTCACACACACATTCATACACCGATAGCAGGCTAACTATCAACATTCACACGAGGCAAGGTGGGTGAAGTGTCTTGCCCAAGGACACAACTATGACACAGGTGGCAGGGCGGGGATCGAACCTCCAACCCTTTGATCATTGGCCGACCCGCTCTACCAACTGAGCCACAGTCGCCCAAAATTGTGTTTGTTAACGGGACATTTCTGGTCTCACCTGATGACAAAGTCGATGTCGTTGTTTGCGATGGTGACGACCACATCAGGCACGTTGTAGGGAGTGTCCAGGTGGCTCTCCATGGTCGCTCTGAGGGGGGCACACACACACACACACACACACACACACACAACACACACACACACACACACACACACACACACACACACACACGGTTTTCAGAAAATAATAATTTGAATAGTGGCCCATTGTGAACCCCCGAAATGTGTTGCTTATGAGTACACTATTTCACCAAAAAATGCCATTGTTTGTCTGTCTGTCTGTCTGTCTGTCTGTCTGTCTGTCTGTCTGTGAGTGAATGAGTGTTTTTAAAAGTAAATTAGAGTAAATTAAAGTACTACACTTGTTTTGGCAGTAGTTTAACAACACGTTCAGATCTTTTTTAATTTCTTATGATTAATTCCGTTAGAGTAAAAATCCACCATTACAATATTATATATGTGTTTGGATCATATTGTGTTCTGAACAGGTTGACAAAGCCCATTCTTCGGAGGTTATTTTAGGTTCTCTCGCTCAAAGGGAACGCTCTGTAACTGTGGGTCTGTGTGTGTGTGTGTGTGTGTGTGTGTGTGTGTGTGTGTGTGTGTGTGTGTGTGTGTGTGTGTATTTTAGGGAACGTAATGTAACGGCCTGACCCTGATGTGAACCTGAATAGCTACAGAAGTTCTTTCCATTGTAGGTGCAGCGCGACTTATTCAACCTGTGTCTGTGTGTGTGTGTCTGTCTGTCTGTCTGTATGTCTGTCTGTCTGTCTGTCTGTCTGTACCTCCCTCCCCGTCTGTCTGTCTGTCTTTCTGTCTGTACCTCATGGCATTCTTGAGTAGCTCAGGCAGGATGTAGTCCAGAGGCAGAGGGATGAATGGATATCTAGCAGCTACATGTCTGTCTGTCTGTCTCTCTATCTGTCTGTCTGTCTGTCTGTCTGTCTATCTGTCTATCTGTCTGTGTTCCTCCCTGTCTGTCTCTCTGTCTGTCTGTGTTCCTCCCTGTCTGTCTGTCCGTCTGTCTGTCTGTGTCTGTACCTCATGGCATTCTTGAGCAGTTCAGGCAGTATGTAGTCCAGAGGCAGAGGGATGAATGGATACCGAGCAGCTACATGTCTGTCTGTCTGTGTGTCTGTGTGTCTATCTGTCTGTCTATCTGTCTGTCTATCTGTCTGTCTGTCTGTCTGTCTGTCTCCCTGTCTGTCTGTCTATCTATCTATCTGTGCGTCTGTCTGTCTGTCTATCTGTCTGTGTGTCTGTCTGTCTGTCTATGCGTCTGTCTGTCTGTCTGTCTATGCGTCTGTCTATCTGTCTGTCTGTCTGTCTGTCTGTCTGTGTTCCTCCCTGTCTGTCTGTGCGTCTGTCCCTGTCTGTCTGTACCTCATAGCATTCTTGAGCAGTTCAGGCAGTATGTAGTCCAGAGGCAGAGGGATGAATGGATACCGAGCCGCTACGTGTCCGTTGATTCTGACTCGAGGAGAGTTCCCGTACTGATGCTCACACAGACGCCTGCACACACACACACACACACACACACACACACACACACACACACACACACACACACACACACACACACACACACACACACACACACACACACACACACACACACACACACACACACACACACACACACACACACACACACACACACACACACACACACACACACACACACACACACACACACACACACACACACACACACACACACACACACACACACACACAATCTCATTAATTCAATCAAGCTTAATTTAAAGCTGGGGTATATGATTTCTGATTGGTCAAAATTAACATGAGCGGTACACTTTGACCAATCAGAGCGAAAAAAAAAAAAAAAAAAAATCTCTGTTCTTATTGGCTGTTGGGACTGTCCATTCACTTTTGCACCAAATTCTACACACAATCTCTTTTTTTCTCGATCCAGACACATTGTACATTACTTTGAGTGCAAACTGCAGTTACTAAAATCAGTCACTAGATGGCAGCTTCCCTCTATGACTTCTCTCCTATTGTTTTACATTTTGTTATCAATGGACAAGTTGTACTCTGTGTTTGCATTGTTAACAGAATTTAATTTCCCTTATGATTGTATTATATTTTAATGCTGCAACATCCATGCATTTTGCTATATAACTTTGTCCTCATAACTGTTTCTTTGAACACCAAGGTTTTATTTATTTATTTATTATTCTTCCGGACAATTACACATAATACATAATTTTCTCATTGCATATTCATACATATTACTTTGTGTTATCGTCCGAAGGGAAGCAGGAGAAGCCAAAGGCTTATCGGGTCCCGCCCCCACTGCCATAAGATTGAGATATCCAGATACACAGCTACTATTGTTTTGACCTCACAGATATGCAACGTGCTCATTTTCACAAGGCGAGAAAAAGCACTGAATGTCCTTGGGAAAAGGGCAGTAAGGAGACTCCCACCACATGCTGTTCTTGGACTTTGTATGAAGGATGAACACCTGCTTTGATAACACACAAACCAAATGTTACGCATACACATTTTTGGAGATATAATATAAAGCTTCTCCTATTCTGTTCATTCTTTGTCTCAACTACTGTATGTAGTCTCAAACATGTAGTCTCAATCATGTATGCTACACTTGTGATGCATGTTGATTCCCTTGCTTAAACCTGCAGTGTGTAGAATTTTGGGTTTTATTTCCTAGCAGATTTTATAGAAAGTAATTATAATATCCACAAGTACATTTAATTTAGTGCATAATAGCTGACATTTTTATTTTTTATTTTTCCCTTAGAAAGGGTCTCATATATGTCCATATTTCTGCATATCTTGGACCAAGGCCTAGTGCAGCCATCTTGAAATTGTCATAGTTGGAATGTCATCAGGTGCATTGTTTAAAATTTAGAATTGTTCTTGTCCTTGAAGGCCACTGTAGCTTCTGTTATTATTCGAAAGGGTTGGGGTTACCCAGGGAGCGTTGCATTCTAGAACTTTGTAGAACTTTCTTGATGATGTCATATTACACACTGCCCCTTTAAGACACTTGGGTTTTTAATAAACGAGCTATCAGAATTCTGCTGACAGTCATTACATACTCACGTACTTAAAACAGCTCCCACCACTAAACTGACTAAAACATGTATTGTAGTTGTAATTCTAGTTTAAAATGTACTCAATTATTTACCACAATCATTAACAACAGATAAGTGAATGTTTCCAAGCCACTTAACATATTCTACATCCACTCACTGTGTAAAGATAGTGGACAGAGCGCGTACCATATTGGCTCTGGCCTTTGTTGCAGTGGTCGCGGGTTCAAATCCGACCCGTGGACCTTTACTACAGGTCATCCCCCCTCTCTCTCTCTCTCTGTCTACCCATTTCAACTCTGTACTGTCTAATAAAGCTTGAAAATGCAGAAAAAATAATCTTAAAAAAAATAATAATAATAATCCAATAAGGTCATAAATAGATAAGAATAGAGTGAGTGTAGTAGTGTAAATAATAAGAGATAGCCGTTATCTGTTATCTGCTCACTGGCCTGTCTATCGGTTGACCTCTGACTGCACTCTGTAAACAGTAGCATTAATACACAAGACCAAAGTCATTGAAAGGTGGTAAACAAACTTGTGAGTTTGAGTGAGTGAGTGAGTGAGTGAGTGAGTGAGTGAGTGAGTGAGTGAGTGAGTGAGTGAGTGAGTGAGTGAGTGAGTGAGTGAGTGAGTGAGTGAGTGAGTGAGTGAGTGAGTGAGTGAGTGAGTGAGTGAGTGAGTGAGTGAGTGAGACTGGTTCTTACCTGGCAAAGTCCACCCATTTCTCGATGATTTTCTTCGGGGAAAGACGTCTGCAAATGATCCCAACGAAATCAGGCTGAAAAAAAGAACAGAAATATAAAAATGTTTACTTAAATTTTAAAAAAGAAACGACGGGGGCGCCTTTAGTTCAGTTAGTAAGGCGTCCCCCTCCCGGGCCGGGCCCAGCAGCAGACCCGGGTTCGATTCCCGCCCGCGGTCGTTCTCTGCATGTCACTCCCCTCTCTGCCCCATTTCACCTCTGTCTCTCTGCACTATCAAATAAAGCATAAAAAAAAATGCCCCAAAAAATATCTTAAATTTTTTTTTTTAAACGACAATATGTTTAGATATTGAATAAAGCCAGAGTTAAATTATTATTTATTTTTTTCAACATATTTTTACTTTTTTTTAAATTAAAAAAATGCTATATACAGGTTTTCAAAAATACATTGTCTGCATGTTTTTAAGAAGAAACATTTCATAAATCAGAAATATGAACAAATCCTTTCGTGATAACCATTTCCTCTGGTCTGACTAATGTTTGCTATAAATGACAACACACAGGTGTTTCGGGAAATGAAATGTAAAAAAAACAAACTAGGTGTGTCCCAATTAAACATAACAAGTAGTTGGAACAAACTGTAGCTAATTACAGTCTTACCACATTTTGAGCTGCAGGCAAACCACACAACACAGACCAAAGGGTTAGTAACATATTGACTCATATTAACAGTCAGACTTACATTGTCTCTGTATTGTGGAGCGCGAGACATTACATCAGAAGAAAACTACATCTTAATATTTTTGAACTAAAAAAAAGTAATTAATTTTCAGTTTGTGTTAATTCTAGCGCCCCCTTTGGACACAAGCGTACCCATGACAAAGGCATTAAGAAAAACTATGCATTCTTTGCACTGATGATCTCGTTTACATGTAATTTATGAACATCAGAGGAAAAATTTGAGTGTGTGCGTGAGTGAGTGAGTGAGTGAGGGAGTGCGTGAGTGAGTGAGTGAGTGAGTGAGTGAGTGAGTGAGTGAGTGAGTGAGTGAGTGAGTGAGTGAGTGAGTGAGTGAGTGAGTGAGTGAGTGAGTGAGTGAGTGAGTGAGTGAGTGAGTGAGTGAGTGAGTGAGTGAGTGAGTGAGTGAGTGAGTGACGTACATTGTCTTCGTGGAGAGCCAGGTGATGAGTCGCTAACATCCTGATGCCCAGGCGAGAACACAGAGTGGTGTCCAGGAAGCTACGCAGGATCGTCTCATCCTGGAACAGTGAGAAAAAAATAGATAAAAACACTTTTTGTTTATATATATATATAACATCATGTTTTATAATCAACTCACTTAGTTTAGTTTAGTTTTAGTTTATTTATTTAGCACACATTAACAATTAATGGTGCAAGGAGGGAACGAAGCCAAATGGGCTTGTACAGAGTTCCACCCCTATCAATAATCACAATGAAATCATAGTCAGGCTAAAAAATAAACTCTAGAAATGAAGGAGACAAGGTACATAAATACTCAAAATAATCAAAAATAGATGGAAAAAAAATGTGATAAATACATGTCAAAGATAATGAAAAATTAGAAAGAAAAAGAAAAAAGCAAAGGAGATTGAGTGTCTGAAAACTTTCAGTGTTGAATCTGAACAGTCGAAAAATAGATTAAAAAAAAAGTTTAGGTTCCGCAGCTCAAACTCTGTCAAAGGTTTTCTTAACAGTGGCACCAAAACCAACGTGACAGGGAAATAATTACTGATGTACTATCATCACGGAAAATAAAGTCTAAATAAATCTTTCCGATTGGTTCGACAAAGTACAGCGTGGGAAAATGTAAACAGAAAATGGAATCATAGACTTTGAAATATTTATGCTATTTCCATTCTGCTGTTACATTAGTTCCTAACTTCCTATGAGGGTTTTTGGATGATTTTGGATTAGTTACGTGTCTGCAGTTCTTTTTTTTTAAACCTTTATTTATACAGGTAAATCCCATTGAGACCGGAGACTCTTTTTCAAGGGAGACCTGTTCCCATTCCCACGTTACCATTCACACACAGATAGCAGGCTAACTATCGACAGTCACTCGAGGCAAGGTGGGTGAAGTGTCTTGCCCAAGGACACAACAACCATGACACAAGTGGCAGGGCGGGGATCGAACCTCCAACCCTTTGTTCATCGGCCGACCCGCTCTACCACCTGAGCCACAGTTGCCCCAAAAAGTTCTAGTTACACACACACACACAAACACACGCACACGCACACGCACACGCACACACACACACGTTTAGGTTATGGATGTTTTTGCGTCCCTTACCTGTACGTGTCTGCGGCATTCCCTGAAGCCCTGAGCCAACATGGTGACCACGTCTTTGTGGTCGTCCAGCAGCTGATGAACCAGTTTACAGAATTTCTGGTTCAAGTCCTGGTCCGTGATCTGGGGAGAGAAGAGAAGGAAGAGAGAGTGAGTGAGTGAGTGAGTGAGTGAGTGAGTGAGTGAGTGAGTGAGTGAGTGAGTGAGTGAGTGAGTGAGTGAGTGAGACAGAGAGAGAGAGACAGAAGAGAGAGGGGGAGAGAGAGAGAGAGAGAGAGAGAGAGAGAGAGAGAGAGAGAGAACCATTCGTATCAGACAGGGATGTTAGATGGTTGAAGAATGCTCAACGAAAACTTTAAAAAAAAGTGTTGGGAGTTGTGGAAGAAAGCGTATGTTTAGTATCTGTAAGACTGTTATCATCTTCATTGAGCCATTGCTGGATAAATTTCAAGCCATTCATTTTATATGGAAAAAGTTACGCACTATAGCTTTAACTGTCTGCAGAAAACTACATTTCGAGCAGCTTGGACGAAAACAGAGACTCTTGTATAACTTGATGGAGAGCCAAGACATTTAGGCGGTTCACCGTCAAGCCAGAAATATTTGACCCACTTTTTCAAACTGTGCAAGTTTATATAACACTGAATCCTAGTATGCACGTAATCCATCCTGCAGTCCTCTTGGCTATAGTATAGTATAGTATAGTAAGTATAGTATGATTCTGGATACTTAATCCTGTTGAAACCTGTCTGTAGCGTGACATCTAAGCGCTATAAATTACTTTTTACAGCCACACAGGCACAAACCGCCCGTCTCCTCTTACATAACTGTAATAGCTGCCGTGTAGATGCTTGTGTAAATATTTGTCCGCAGTATATATGTCCTCATGGGTATTTTAGTGTTGAGGTGTTCTAACTTTGTCTCAAATTAACCATTTGTATTTTACTTTTACATTTTAAAGACAAAACAGCTCATCTGCATCATTTAGGGTTAGGGGCTAGGTAATGTGTTATGTCAATGAGTGTCCTCACAAGTGTGTGTGTGTGTGTGTGAGTGAGTGTGTGAGAGAGAGAGAGAGATAGAGAGAGTGAGTGTGTGTGTGTGTGTGTGTGTGTGTGTGTGTGTGAGAGAGAGAGTTTGTGTGTGTGTGTGTGTGTGTGGTGTGTGTGTGTGTGTGTGGAGAGTGAGTGTGTGTGTGAGAGTTTGTGTGAGTTTGAGTGTGTGTGTGTGAGAGAGAGTGAGTGTGTGAGTGAGTGAGTGAGTGAGTGAGTGAGTGAGTGAGTGAGTGAGTGAGTGAGTGAGTGAGTGAGTGAGTCTCAGTCTGTGTGTGTGTATTATGTCAAAGAGTGTCCTCACAAGTGTGTGTGTGTGGTGAGTGAGTGAGTGAGTGAGTGAGTGAGTGTGTGAGAGAGAGTTTGTGTGTGTGTGTTTCACTCACCGAGGGAAAGTCCATGACCATGTGATACGCTCTGATGTACAGTTCATGCTGGAAAAGAGAGAGAGAGAGAGAGAGAGAGAGAAAGAGAGAGAGAGAGACAGAGAGAGAGGGGGAGAGAGGGAGAGAGAGAGATTTGAGATTTATTTATTTAAAAACAGTGACAGTCGAATAGCTACTAGCAAGGACATTTTTATCAATATAGACCAAGATGTATCACTATGTAAATCTAAATGAATCACTATGCATTGTGCTAGTAGCTACAGTGGGCCCCCCTTGGTTATCATACCAGTTTACAGAACCTAGGCTGAGTATGAACATCATTTTGTTATATGTGCACACAGTACAGACAGGTAGCGGAACATGAGGAGATATTCACTGAATTTTGACAACAAGTGTTCTCCAGAATCACTGACTCCACCTTTAATAGCATGTTTTTTTCCAGCGCACGCACACACGTTTATTCTTACATACCTTTAATTGCTGCCTTGTAAATGCACACACACACACACACACACACACACACAGTAAATCATCCCTTGGGGCCCCTCACCACCAAAACAACTCCACATGTGTCTTACATTTCAAAGCGTCAACAAGTGACAAAGACACTGGGTGAAAAGTGCATCGTTTGAAACCTTCCATTAAACGGTTTTATAGCGGGAATGACCTACATACAGTATCTCACAAAAGTGAGTACACCCCTCACATTTCTTCACATTTTTCTTTATATCTTTCCATGGGACAACACTGAATAAATGACACTTTGATACAATGTAAAGTAGTCAGTGTACAGCTTGTATACCAGTGTAAATTTACTGTCCCCTCAAAATAACTCGACACACAGCCATTAATGTCTAAACTGCTGGCAACAAAAGTGAGTACACCCCTTAGAAAAAATTTACAAATTGGGCCCAAAGTGTAAATATTTTGTGTGGCCACCATTATTTTCCAGCACTGCCTTAACCCTCTTGGGCATGTAGTTCACTAGAGCTTCACAGGTTGCAACTGGAACCCTCTTCCACCCATTTATGACAGCATCACAGAGCTGGTGGATATTAAAGACCTTACGCTCCTCCACCTTCTGTTTGAGGATGCCCCAAAGATGCTCAATAGGGTTTAGGTCTAGAGACAGGCTTGGCCAGGCCATAACCTTTACCCTCAGCTTTTTTAGCAAGGCAGTGGTCGTTTGGAGGTGTGTTTGGGGTCGTTATCATGTTGCAGTACTGCCCTGCAGCCCAGTTTACGAAGGTTGAGTGCACGTGGTCAGCGTCGTACACAGAGGTTGGCTTTGGAAAATAGACGTATGAGTGCTGCCAGCATTGCTGAAGGGCTTGAAGGGGTGGGGGGTCAACCTGTCAGTGCTCAGACCATACGCCACACTCTGCATCATACTGGTCTGCATGGCTGTCATCCCAGAAGAAAACCTATTCTAAAGATGATGCACAAGAAACCCCACAAAAAGTTTGCTGAAGACAAACAGACTACGGACATGGATTACTGCAACCATGTCCTGTGGTCTGATGAGACCAAAATACATTTATTTGGTTCAGATGGTGTTAAGAGTGTGGAGCAGCAACCAGGTGAGGAGTACAAAGACAAGTGTGTCTTGCCTAGAGTCAAGCATGGTGGTTGGAGTGTCATGGTCTGGGGCTAAATGAGTGCTGCCAGCACTGGGGATCTACAGTTCATTGAATTCTAACATGTACTGTGACATACTGAAGCAGAGCATGATCCCCTCCCTTCATAAACTGGGCCGCAGGGCAGTACTGCAACATGATAACGACCCCAAACACCCCTCCGAACGACCACTGGCTTGCTAAAGAAGCTGAGGGTAAAGGTTATGGACTGGCCAAGCATGTCTCCAGTCTTAAACCCTATTGAGCATCTTTGGGGCATCCTCAAACGGGAGATGGAGGAGCGCAAGGACTCTAATATCCACCAGCTCCTTGATGTCGTCATGAATGGGTAGAAGAGGGTTCCAGTTGCAACCTGTGAAGCTCTAGCGAACTACATGCCCAAGAGGGTTAAGGCAGTGCTAGAAAATAATGATGGCAAAACAAAATATTGACACTTGGGCCCAATTTGGACATTTTTTCTTAGGGGTGTACTCACTTTTGTTGCCAACAGTTTAGACATTAATGGCTGTGTGTCGAGTTATTTTGAGGGGACAGTAAATTTACACTGTTATACAAGCTGTACACTGACTACTTGACATTGTATCAAAGTGTCATTTATTCAGTGTTGTCGCATGGAAAGATATGATGAAATATTTGAAGAAATGTTAGGGGTGTACTCACTTTTGTGAGATACTGTATAAACTGGTGGAGCGCACACACACACACAGAGACACACACACACACACACAGAGAGAGAGAGAGAGAGAGAGAGAGAGAGAGAGAGAGAGAGAGAGAGACAGAGAGAGAGAGACAGAGAGAGAGACAGAGAGAGACACACACACACACAGAGAGAGAGAGAGAGAGAGAGAGAGAGAGAGAGAGAGAGAGAGAGAGAGAGAGAGAGAGAGAGAGAGAGAGACAGAGAGACACACACACACACAGAGAGACACACACTCACTCACTCACTCACACTCACACAGAGAGAGACACACACTCACTCACTCACACTCACACACAGAGACCCACACACACACACACACAATAGGAGCAGCTTTATGTAACTGGCACAGAAGAACTCCCCGATACAAGAAAGGGAAGAATCTAGGTGAGAGTTCATTATGCAAGAACACGGGCAAAACACATGGTCAGGGACAGAGCGCTGTTCACACCAAAATATAACTGACCAGTTCTCAGATATTTGTCTATTTATCTTCCATAACATGTCTTCTTTCATACTAGTATAAATAAAAAAGGTCCAACATGTACATTCAGGTGTTTATTTGACTAAACCTTGTCTGTTTGCGTCTGTATATTTCTCCTATACAACCATCTTTAACGGACATTATTTCAAAAAAATTATTTGTCAATACTCGGAACCAAAAATCTCAACTTCTAAAGCACTTACATCAACTAAACTTTCCATGATCATTCTCAGCACTATTCTGAAGGTTATTACTGAAGGATTTGTTCATATGTTCTTCATTGTCTGAGTGAGTGAGTGAGTGAGTGAGTGAGTGAGTGAGTGAGTGAGTGAGTGAGTGAGTGAGTGAGTGAGTGAGTGAGTGAGTGAGTGAGTGAGTGAGTGAGTGAGTGAGTGAGTGAGTGAGTTTGTACCACCACCATCTTCTCTGTACAAAGGTCATTAAAGGAATCCTAAAAGCCCTAAAGCAACGTGTCCTTCCAGGAACTGTGACCTGGTCGGGTCAAGAAGGATAGATTTTCTTTGAAGTGACTTTCTACACAAGAAAAATGACCCTCCCCCCCACCCCCCTCTGAGCAATGTTAAAAGTACAGGAGTTCTATGGAGGTTTTTATGGTTATACAGTATTACTAGATGTATAATTTTAACTTTTTCTAAAGATTTGGGGGCATTTTCAAGCTTTATTAGATAGTACAGAGTTGAAATGGGGAGACAGAGAGAGAGAGAGAGAGAGAGAGAGAGAGAGGAGAGAGAGGAGAGAGAGAGAGAGAGAGAGGGGGGGGGGTGACCTGCAGTAAAGGTCCACGGGTCAGATTTGAACCCACGACCACTGCAAGTGCAACTAAGGCCGGAGCCAATATGGTACACGCTCTATCCACTACGCCACCTCAACTAAAGATAATTAGTTGACTCAAATAGTAGTTTTCCTTCAAACTTAAGAGTTCTAGTTTTAGCCTCAAAAATCTAGTGAAGAAAATTGCATTAAAAATTTGAGTTCCTCTAACTTTTTCATGTTAACCTTACACACATTCGAACCACTTTCACATGACTGAAAGCCCTACTTCACCGGTGGAAATATGAAGGTGTATTGAACTCTGAGATCCTATGTAGTATAAATGTGCAAAATTTTTAGAAATCGGTTCATCCTAGCCTGAGAAAAGGCAGAAAGAGTGTTTTATGGTCTCACTGTTTAAATGTAGGGTTAGGATTAACAGGACAGCTGGGCCAAGGGAAGACTGAGGGAAAACTGAGTGAAGAAAAACCTCATTCTATACAATATAACATTGATTTTATAATGATAGAACGCCGGTTTCGTATGGGTGAAGTATTCCTTTAACTTTGCATTGACATTGAGGGTAGGGTAAGCCCATGATTTCAGCTATTCAAAACCTGTTAAACTTAAAATATAGTTACACAAATA
>CM047519.1:5058600-5086100 GCA_026122265.1 Ammodytes dubius | reverse complement strand
TGGTAGCAACATACCAGATTACAGAGCCTAGGCTGTGTATTAATACCACTGCATTTATTTCAATAAATATACACAGTACAGACAGCAGATCATGGAGATATTCACTGATTTTCACAAAAAGTGATTTTGACAACAAGCGTTCTCCAGAATCACTGACTGCACCTTTAGTATTGCAATGTTTTGATACTTTTTTTGAGTTTTATCTAATATTTTCAACATAATTTTTGACAATAAAATGTTATATCTATTTCAATATTGTTGATTAATTCATTATTTTACACTGTATTAGTAACCTTCAAAAGCCAGAGGAAGAATTTGACAACAATCTAGAGTTACCACAGAACTGAAACCTTACACCATCATCTATTGTTTTCTTTCAATTGTCGTAGTTTAAAATGACAGGATTTTTTCAAACACAACTTTTATGACAGGCACAACAAACGATAAATCTGTTGGGATTTGAAACTCGATCGCGTTGTTTTCTGTTTTGGTCCAAGATGAACAATTGGCCGCTGCAAAACAAAATGTTCTCAGTGGGAACGGTGGTGCTACGTTCATGACCACGGGAGAAAATCAGTCAAATAGGGAACTAGGGCAAAAGGTAACGGGGCCCAAATTGGAAATGTGTATTTTGAATCGGGCACATATTCCTCTATCCTAAAGTCTGTAATGTTACAAATACAAATGCAAAGGTACTAAATTGTTTTGACTTTGAAATGGTTTGATAGATATTATATTAAATCTAATAATAGCCTCATAATAAATATATTTTTTAATTAATTTTCATTCCATTTAACCTTTATTTATACTTATTTATATAATACATTAATGATACATGGATTTCAATTTTACCAATTTGACCACATCCTACTTCCTATGTCTTGGCATATTTAAGACTGTTGTTGACGGATTGATTTAAGACATTTGAACACCAATTATTCAAAAACGTTAAGACTTATGACATAGTTGATTTAAACCTGCAGTGTGTAGAATTTTGGGTTTTATTTCCTAGCAGATTTTGTAGAAAGTAATTATAATATCCATAAGTACATTTAATTTAGTGCATAATAGCTGAAAAAAAAAAAAATCCCCTTAGAAAGGGTCTCATATATGTCCATATTTCTGCATATTTTGGACCAAGGCCTAGTGCCGCCATCTTCAAAGTGTCATAGTTGGAATGTCATCAGGTGCATTGTTTAAAATTTAGAATAGTTCTTGTCCTTGAAGGCCACTGTAGCTTCTGTTATTATTCTAAAGGGTTGGGGTTACCCAGGGAGTGTTGCATTCTAGAACTTTGTAAACTTTCTTGATGATGTCATATTACACACTGCACCTTTAAAAGGTCCTGGCAACCCAAATTGACTAAATCCTTGTCACTATGTTATTTTGGGGGGTAAACTGAATGATTTTGACGGGCTGACTTTAGTCATTTTTACTCCAATGTCATTATACCATTACTCTCGTTTTTCCTTTCCTATCGTTCGTTGTCATAGTTACAAGATAATCAATTGTTTATATATATTAAAATTAAAATTTGGACTGCTTTTTTTTTTTTTTAACAAAATTATGATTTAATATTTTCCATTAACTGAGCCACTCCTCAGTATAAACATATTCAGTGCATTTAAATCAATATAAAGCATGTTTATACAATTCATATTCAAATCTAGTCTTGATTTTAACGCAAAAGGTTGGCTAGGTCATTCATGTGTAAGAGAAATCCTAACACTTGTCTTTCCCAGTGTCCCTGAACGCACCTGTCACCCTGCTGCTACCGGCTACAGCTAGCTTTAAGCTGCCCGTACGCCCTCGTTGCATCGATAGAAAGATTACCAGCCTCTTTTGGAAGAATTTACCCAAAATTAAACCCCCAAAAAATCTAATTCTTACCTTTTCTGCAGACTTGTCAATAGCCGACTGGTTGTAGAAGGACGTGACTGTCTTGGAGCGCTCTCGTGCCAATTCTGAGAAGCCTTGCAAAGATGAGGTTGAGCGAAATCTCTGGTTCCCGGAGCTTGATATCATCTTCAGCGGGACTGTTTGGGTCACCGGGGCCGACAATAGGCCACCGAGCCCCGGCCTGGCTCTGCACGAAACACCGCTAAGCATCTCGGTCGCTATACACGCCAGTCCTGGACGCATTTTCGCTTCTGTGTGTGTGTTAATGTGTGTGTTTAGGCTATATATGTATGTGTGTGTTAATGTGTGTGTGCTGGTCTTGTACGAGCAATAAAATAATAAATAAATCAAAAGGTGGGGTTTGCTAGGAGGCCATTGGGGTCGAGTCGCAATGGTGCACAAAGGCACGTCTGAGGATACAGAAAGGGCTTTGTGCGCATTGGTCAGCTGCGCAACGATGGTGGTTACGTCATGACGCACGGACCAATCAGAGAAGAGATAGACCATTAACCCCCAAAACAACATTAACCTTACTGTACCCACCAGGGCCGCACCTAGAACACTTATAAATAGGTGCCCAGTGCCCACCCTGTGGATATTTTTTTTATTATTATGAAAATTAGACAATAATTTAAAATATATTATAGCCCAATTTCACACACAAAAATAAATACAAATATAACACATACAATACATATTTTTTCGTGGGGGCCCAAGCACTGGTCAATTTGGAGATTTTTGGCTACTTTGCTTCCATTATAACATGTCTTCTTTCATCATACTAGTATAAATCAAAGGTCCAAAATGTACATTTAGGTGTTTATTTTTATTTGACTAAACCTTGTCTGTTGGCGTCTATATTTCTCCTATACAACCATCTTTAACAGAGATCTCAAAACATTTTTCTTTCAATACTCTGAACCAAAAATCGATTGCTGTTACATGTCATTTATGATCATCAGAGTAAAAAAATGTTACAAAAAATCCCTGTGTTCCAATCCCCATACTTCCCTACTATTTAGTACACCAGAAAAACATTTAGGATGTCCCAATACATGCAGGTCAATTGTAGTATGCTGAAAATACATAAATGCCCCACTAACTCCAATAGCATTCGTCTTTATTCTTGACATTTCTCGACATAATGAAAAAAAAAACTTCCTTATCTGATTTTTTTTCTCTCCTGTCTGTGGCCCTAAAACTCATCTGTACTTTAGTATGTAGTGTAGTAAAAAGAAAGAGTATGTGATTTGGAACGCAGGGTATGTTATGTATGAGTGTGTGTATCACATAAACAGCACACACACACACACACACACACACACACACACACACACCTCAGATCAGCAATGCGATGGAAAGGAACACAATGTCCTTCTGCATTTTATTTCCTGTGTTATTTCCCGCCCTGCATTTCCACCCTTCTCATGTTACATTAAACGGCAAGGTGCAAATACTGGGCCTCAGAATAGCACACACAGGGTTCATTCACATACCATAAACAATAAATAAAAACACAGTTAGTACAGTTACCAAGGCACAGAAAAAGTTTTTTTTTAAAGGAAGGAAAAAAAATCATAAAAAAAAAAAAAAAATCATAAAAAATAGTGTAAAATTGGGATTTTTTACTGTATTTTTATTTATATTGAATGATCATTGTACAGTTTTTAAAGCACAAAAACATTATGTATAATTTTTTTTATTTACAATAATAAAAAAAAGAATCTTAAAAATAACAAGGCGTTAAACAAACTTTTTTCTCATAAAATTAAGATTTTATTTCTTGTAAAATAACAATCATATCTCACTCCTAAAATAGCGACTTCTTTATGTGTTTTTACAGCTGTGTGTGTGTGTGTGTGTGTGTGTGTGTGGTGTGTGTGTGTGTGTGTGTAAAACAAAATATTACATGTCACATAGCGACAATTGACAACTCTCTACAAACTCTTTATGCTACAATTCTTAACAGCAGCAACTTGAAGGTAAATCAGTGTAAAATGTATTCTACACAAAAAAAAATAGCTGTACATTTTCATAATAAAAAAAGTACAATACTGTCATTGTATTCCTGTAACTTGCTCTGAGAGAACGCACATAAAAGTCAAAATTCCTTAAAGAAAAAATTTACAAAAGTAAAAACGGGGGCGCCCTTAGCTCAGTTGGTAGGGCGTCCCCCCCATGGGCCTCGGCCAGCAGCGGACCCGGGTTCGATTCCAGCCCGGGTCGTTCTCTGCATGTCACTCCCCTCTCTGCCCCATTTTCAACTCTGTCTCTACACTATCAATAAAGCATAAAAATGCCAAAAAAAAATATCTTAAAAAACAAGGAAAAACACTTGGCTCACGCAGTCTGTCTGTGAGTGGCATGTCATTTGGATGTCAACTGTGACATTTTGAAATGAGATCACTTTCAAATTTGTTTCAATATTTCCTTTGAAGTTTTTTAAAAGAAAATACTTTTTTTTTTTACAAAGTACATCGCAAAATTACATTCGTTATTTCACCTGTTCAATTTCTTGTTAACACACATAACTGATCAGCCAATCACATGTCAGCAACTCAATGCATTTAGGCATGTAGACCTGGACGGGACAACTTATTGAGGTTGAAACTGAGCAACAGAATGGGTAAGAAATGGGGGTTTTAAGTGACTTTGAACATGGCAATGTTGAGGGTGCCAAACGGGCTGGTCTGAGTATTTCAGAAACTGCTGATCTACTGGGATTTTCACTCTAAACCATCTCCAGGGTTTACAGAGAATGGTCCAAAAACAGTAAAAAAAAAAAAAATCCAATGAGCGGCAGTTGTGTGGACGAAAATGCCTTGTTGATGTCAGAGGTCAGAGGAGGATGGGCAGACAGTGGTGTTAGGTGAGTGCCATATACCAACATTTGGTAAAAATAACCCCCATTACAAAGGGATTTCCATCTAAACACCTATACATTTTATTCTTTAATTTTTTTAGTCCGTTCGTGAGACATTCAGCATTTCTCTTCTCTCTTCCAGACGATCACCATGTTCTTGTCGCTCAGGGCAACCAGGTACTGCAGCTCCGTATCCATGGCGACGCTGTTGATTGACGGGCCGCTCACCTGCTCACCTTTCCTCACAGGGCACGGCCACTCCAACACCTGAGGGGAGAAAAAATTAAAATAAATAATTGTAAGATAATTTTTTACGTCTTTTCTCTAGGTTGTAGGTTTCTAAAGGAATAAAAAAATTAATATAAAAATTTAAGAATTTTTTTTATTAAGATTTTTTTAAACAATATTATCATTACATATTCAGTCAGACTAAATATAACAGATTTTTCTATATGTTTACTATTGTATTACTTTTTTTCAAAAAACACACAAACCAAGATATACAAAAAATGAAAAAAGAAAACCCAGAGAGAAATAGTTAAATGCTAATGCCACAGCACAATTTCCCTTGGATAAAGAATCCCTCCATTATATTTACCTGCGTGGGTACGATGGGTTTGCCGCTCTGGAAGCTGCTCTTCTGCAGGTCTGTGACGTGATAGGTCCACAGCCGACCTCTGTCATCCCCACACACTATGTAAGCCCGGCCTGGAGACAGAGATTTAAAATGTAACAAAGCATTGCAACAAAGGGACAGCAGGGGAATTATACATGTCTTTACTAAAGGTTCTTGCACCTGGGGCGCCCTTAGCTCAGTTGGTAAGGCGTCCCCCCCATGGGCCTCGGCCAGCAGCGGACCCGGGTTCGATTTCAGCCCGTGGTCGTTCTCTGCATGTCACTCCCCTCTCTGCCCCATTTCAACTCTGTCTCTACACTATCAATAAAGCATAAAAATGCCAAAAAAAAGATTTAAGATTTAAAAAATAAAAATAAAAAAAAAGGTTCTTGCACCATTTAAAAGTCAAATTTAAGACATTTTAAGACCCTTTTAGGAGCACAACGAATACAGCTCTGGAAAAAAATCAAGAGACCACTCCAAATATTCAGTGTCTCTCATTTTACTATTTATTAGGCATATGTTTGAGTAGAATGAACATTTTGGTTTAATAATACAAACTACTGACAACATTTCTACCAAATTCCCCCCCCCCCAAATATTGTAATTTAGAGCATTTCCATTAAATAATGTAGAGATGAAGATTGAAGAAAAAGTCCAGACAGGTCTCTTAATTTTTTCCATAAGCTGTATATAAAATTAAAATTAAATACGGTAAGTAAATAAATTGCGTGTGACGTACAAGAATTATAGTTGTTTCAATTTCAATGGTTGTTTGAACAGTGGGATATACTGTATAAAGCCTCATAATAATATCGATCAATTGTGTATGATAAAATAAGTTTAGTAATATTTACAAATAAAAAAAAATATATAAAAAATTTAAAAAAAAAAATAATACTTTCTAAATAGTGCAAAACAAAACGATATATATAAAATAAAATAAAATAAAAAATAAGTAAATAATTTGCGTGTGCCGTACCTGGGCAGGTGTTGAGGGCGAGGTAGGGTATCTCTGTGTCGACCCACTGCAGTTCACACAGCAGCACAGCAGACACCTCTCTGCTCTTCTTATTCAATGTTAATTTAGTATTTCATCTTATTGTATTCTTGCTCTTTTTTTGTATTTTATATACTTTAATTAAACCAATATATAATATTTTTATCCTATTTTATTTCTGTTTTCTCTGTTCATTACATGTTATCCTTATAATTGTGTTTATAATTGTGTACGCTCGTCATCACTGTAAATAAGGGAAACCTCAGTGTCTTTCGAGTGAAAATAAAGGTGATAGATAGATAGATAGATAGATAGATAGATAGATAGATAGATAGATAGATAGATAGATAGATAGATAGATAGATAGATAGATAGATAGATAGATAGATAGATAGATAGATAGATAGATAGATAGATAGATAGATAGATAGATCCGTACCTGGGCAGGTGTTGAGGGCCAGGTAAGGTATCTCTGTGTCGGCCCACTGCAGTTCACACAGCAGCACAGCACAAACCTCCATGCTCTTCTTATCGGGCCGCTGAGAGCGAGTCTTCAGCCAACTCCACAGGTAGATACAACCGTAGCTGTAGTTCTTAGAGGCTGGGGGGGTAAAGAAGAAAGTTAGGGACGTGTGTGTGTATGTGTGTGTGTGTGTGTGTGTGTGTGTGTGTGTGTGTGTGTGTGTGTGTGAGTGTGAGTGTGTGAGTGAGTGAGTGAGTGTGTGTGTGTGTGTGTGTAGTTGAAATTGAGGAAACATAGCTGGAAAAACCAAAAATAATTCTGATTGATTCAACCTAAAGCTTGAAACCTAAATGTATTGGAATGAATTGAAACCTGTATGAATAATGGTACAGGTAGTAATGAAATGCTTGGAAACACTTATATACAGACCAGACATGTGGATCATAGTTACATTTTTTTTTTTTTTTTTTTTAAGATATTTTTTGGGCATTTTTATGCTTTATTGATAGTGTAGAGACAGAGGTGAAATGGGGCAGAGAGGGGAGTGACATGCAGAGAACGACTGCGGGTGGGAATCGAACCCGGGTCTGCTGCTGGGCCCGGCCCGGGAGGGGGACGCCCTAACAACTGAGCTAAAGGCGCCCCCATTATTTTATTTTTTAAACTAATTTTCTGATTTTTTAGTGGATCATAAAGCTGGGAACACACCGCACTGGCCGCGCGGTGAGATTACATACAAAGTCAATGTACTAGCGCGTGGCCGCGCGTACACCCAATAATCGGCGTCCAGCGGCCGGCGGCGGGGGCTTGCGCGGCGCGTGGCCGCGCCTCATGAGAGGCGCGTGAATCGGGAGCGCGGCCATTAGCGGCGCATAGAAATTGTGTCATCGAAGGAGCGTGAATCGAAGGCTTGTGCGGCGAGCACGGCGCCGCAGAAAAAGATGACATTTTTCATCTTTTTCTGCAGCGCCGCCGGGCACCGCGCCTCCACAGCCAATCAGCGTTGAGATTGCCCGGTGGCGGTGGTCTGCAAGACGAGGTGGGCGTGTGGAGTGAGGACATCGGGCTTCCAATACATTCTGCAAATATGTGTAGGCTATTTTGCATCTGTTTAGCTGTTGGTTGTACTTTAGCCAAGGTAGCGCCGGTTAGCATAGTGAAACTCACCAAGCTGTGTGCTGTTCCTGAGGATAATATACCCAAACTTGACGGCGGTGTCCGTGTGGAATTCCAATATAGTGCAGCGAAGAACCGGTGTTGTCCTCCGTCAGCCGGCACACTTTCACTTTCAGGTAGGCTGATGTTTGCCTTTATTTTAGCCGCTGAGCACACACTGCTGTTGTTATTGTGTTTAGTATGTTGCTGAATTGCTGTTAATGTGTGTGTATTTGCGATCGGGGTGCGTCTTCATGCTGTTTTAATGTTATTTGTGACATGACTGCCGCTGGTTACACAGTGAACCTACATCTGTATTTTTTGGCACAGCTGGACCATGCTGTTGTTGTTGCACCATAAGTGTGACGGGTCTGATTTCGGCGTCAGGAATATATGGCCCAATATGATCAAGCGGCGAGCCTCTTTCGATCACGCGGCCAACCGCCGCCTTCGACGTGGCGGCCGGCGGCCGCGGCGGCGGCTCCGCTGAATATGGCCCAATATGACCCAAATGATCAAGCGGCGAGCCTCCTGCGTTCACGCGGCCAACCGCCGCAGGCGGCCAATGCGGTGTGTTCCCAGCTTAAGGAGTCATTGCCTAACATGTCACTAAACTATAGCGCCATCTTGTGGACTAACTAAGGAAGTGAACATGTGTTCAACAAAAGGTGTTTGAAGAGGTTATAAGCATCACTGACTAATTTCCATATCTAATGTTAAATACAATGGGCTCCAAAAGTCTATATTTTCACTGTTTACTGGATATAAACCGAAAGTTTGAGGATCAGGAAACAGAGTGAGTGAGTGAGTGAGTGAGTGAGTGAGTGAGTGAGTGAGTGAGTGAGTGAGTGAGTGAGTGAGTGAGTGAATGAGTGAGTGCCTGCCTGCCTGCCTGTGTGTGCATGTGTGCGTGCCTGCGTGCGTGGTGTGAGTGTGTGATGTGTGTGTGTGTGTATCGTGTATCTCACTCACCCACTATGTCGTCAGTGAGGAAGCTCAGTCCGTCTATGGTGTGGTAGTCGTGCTCTTTGTCTTCCTTCTTATAGATGGGGAAAGTTATCTCCATCTCCTCTGATCTAGGAGACAATAAAACACTTTGGTCAAGTAAATTTTTTTTCTCTGATTACCAACTAAAACCTTTACCCCAGATATATAATTAACTTATTTTCCCCCTTATAATACCCCGAATACGCTGTCATAAAAAGCTAATTTAAGACCTCCATAAAGGCGCACACACACACACACACACACACACACACACACACACGTTTGTACGGCTATACTTGTGAGGACATTCATTGACATAATGCATTCCCTATAGCCCCTTGCCCTAACCATAACCATCAAAACTAAATGCCTAACCCCAACCCTTACACTAACCCTAACATAAACCTAATTCATACCTGAACCTTAAAACCTAGTGTTAACCCTCAAACAGCCCTTTAAGGCCTGTCCTTAAAACCTAGTGTTAACCCTCAAACAGCCCTTTAAAGGTCTGTCCCAAAGTGAGAACCGGACACAATGTCCTCACTTTCGAAAGATGTCCTCAATCTTAAAGACCTACTTCACCGGTGGAAATATGAAGGTGTATTGAACTCTGAGATCTTATGTAGTATAACTGTGCAAACATTTTAGAAATCGGTTCATCCTAGCCTGAGAAAAGGCAGAAAGAGTGTTTTATAGTCTCACTGTCTAACCCTACATTTTCCCATGTGTGACATCACACATGGTAAAATGTAGGGTTAGGATTAACAGGACAGCTGGGCCAAGGGAAGACTGAGGAAAGACTGAGGGAAGAAAAACCTCATTCATTATATTATAATAGTGATTTTATAATGATAGAACGCCGGTTCCGTATGGGTGAAGTATTCCTTTAAGGTCTAAAACTCAAATTGGTTCTCACAAAAGTAATTTTAGACAGACGCACGCGCGCACACACATCCCCACCCTCACACACACAGACAGGTACCTCTTGGTGGAGGTGTTGGTGCCCAGCTGTGTGTTGTAGCAGTGCAGTCCGTCCTCGCAGCCTGTCAGCAGCTGAGTCCCGGGGGCTCTGGGAGGGAGACAGATGTGGAGAGGGGTCGCACTCACCTCCAGCACCAACAGCTGACTGAATATACATAAACATTACATAAGACATTTCATTACGATATTATACGTGAAATTGCATCGCCATCGGTGTTTGAGTGTGTGTATGAAATGTAAAAATATGTAAAGTGCCTTGTGACCCTGGTCTGTGAAGGGCGCTATATAAATAAAGCTTACTTACTTACTTATCAATATACTGTCTACACGCTTACATACATACACATGCATGTACACACACACACACACACACACACACACACACACACACACACACACACACACACACACACAAGGAATTACATCTTGGCCTGGACATTTTACTACATTACATCATCTTTACAAAGGAACATTTACAGCTTCTGAATTCATGCAAAGGTCGAAAACTTTGTTATGCACTTAAAGGTGGAGTCAGTGATTCTGGAGAACGCTTGTTGTCAAAATCTCTTTTCAGTGAATATCTCCTCATGATCCGCTAACTGTCTGTACTGTGTGCACTGAAATAAATCCAGTTAATAGACAGTCTAGACTCTGTAAACCGGTATGTTAATAAAGATGGCCCTCCATAGCTACCAACATGCCAGTTTACAGTTAACACTGACTCCAACACAAAAAAAATAAAAATTCAATAAGCACCATTAAAAAAAGAATATAAAAATTATTACATTTCTCAGAAGAAATACTCACAGCACTTTGTAGTTGTAGTGGCTGTCCACTCCTCCGATGTCCCACATCACTATCTTGTTATCGTACGATCCGGCTGGAAGAGAGACAGGGCAAGAAGAGGTTAGACACACACAAATTTTTTTATTTAAGATTATTTTTTGGCATTATTTACTTTATTAAACAGTTTGGAGAGACAGAGATGAAATGTGTCAGAGAGGGGAATGACATGCAGAGAACGACCCGGGCTGGATTCTAACCCGGGTCTGCTGTGAAGAGGACAGAGACTCTATGGGGAGGCTCTAACCACTACACCACATTTGTTTTAATTATTTGAAGGCTGCTCCCATTCAATTCAATGTTAAAATATATATTTTTAAAGTTCTAAACAATCACCTCCTATCCATAGTGTGCTAAATGTAATCTGTTGTCAGTCACCAACCAATTCTTAAAAAGGCAACCTGGAATAAAATAACAATAAAAACAGTAAAAACACAAATAACTAAATCAGAATCAAACCTAGACTCACTGAATAGGATGTCCCCTGACCTCCCCACACACACACACACACACACACACACACACACACACACACACACACACACACACACACACACACACACACACACACACACACACACACACACACACACACACACACACACACACACACACACACACACACACACACACACACACACACACACACACACACACACACACACACACACACACACACACACACACACACACACACACACACACACACACACACACACACACACACACACACACACACACACACACACACACACACACACACTCTCTCTCAATCACTCACACACACACACACACACACACACACACACTTAAACCCAGACTCACTGAATAGGAAGTTGCCTTGCTGGTGGTTGAAGCGCAGGACAGACAGGGCCTTGCGACTGGCTCTGAACTCCCCGTATGAGATGTTGTTTCTGGGGTGAAGGAGCTTGACGTTGCCCCTCTTTCCTCCAGCAGCCAGCACGCTGCAGTGCTGCGCTGAAGCCCCGCCGCCTCGAGACATCAGGACAGTGGACCACGCCAGGGAAAAGAACTCCTACACACACACATATATATACACACACATTAACACACACATTAATAGACAGACACGCACATTAACACACACATTAACATGCGTAAATATACAAAACACACATTAACACACACATTAACATGCGTAAATATACAAAACACACATTAACACACACATTAACATGTGTACATATACAAAACACACATTAACACACACATTAACATGTGTACATATACAAAACACACATTAACACAAGCATTAACACAGACAGACACACACACACATACACAAATACAAGATACTTAGATGTTATATACAATATTGATCAATTGATTTTACTACAGCCTATCCATCTATCCATCCATCCATCCATCCATCCATCCACCATTGTAAAAATTGATTGTTGTTAAATAATTTTTAAGTTGTTGAAAGAATAAAGTTGTTCTAAAATATAATATCTAAGTTCAACTCAAATGATGGACACACACACACACACACACACACACACACACACACACACACACACACACACACACACACACACACACACGTCTTCATTCAGAGTGAGGTGTCGTAGACTAGAAGAGAGTCTCACCTCTCCGGGGACTTTGTATTTCTTCATGACCATTCCAGTCTCACAGTCGATGACACAGAGAGAGTCTCCTCCACAGGTCGCTACCAGCCGGCTGACTGCTCCTGCTGCTAGGACAGTAAAGATTGAAGTGAAAAAAAGGCCTTGTTCTGATAAATCTTAACTGTTTTTATAAATGTGTACTGTTGGAGTTATCACTGCAAAGGCTAGTTCAACCCTATTGTATAATCTTGATCTAGGAACATCGTTAAAACGTCTTGTCTAAGGGTGGAGCTTGTGCTGTAGTGGTTAGAGCTCCCCTCCATAGAGTCTCAGTCCTCTTCACAGCAGACCCGGGTTAGAATCCGACTCAGGTCAGTTCTCTGCATGTCATTCCCCTCTCTGACACATTTCATCTCTGTCTCTACAAAACTGTCTAATAAAATGCAAAAATGCCAAAAAAGGAAACTAAAGAAAGAAAAGGATTGTCTAATAAATCTTAGAGAAGTGATTTAGTAAATGTAGTACCATGTAGTAGTATGTCTGAGGTAGTTTTATAAATGTGTTACCGTTGGAGTCGGGCAGTGGCTGGAAGGCGCAGGCCCAGAGCTGGGTGCTGAAGTCCTCCTCACTGTCCTGTTTACTGTGACACTGTAAGACATGCAGCGGCTTCAAGACCACTGCAGTCTGGAGGGAAAAGACGGATGGATAGATAAATAGACAGAAGGGAAGGAGGGGAAGGAAGAGAGGTGGTATAGTGGGAAGATAAGGGACTTTCTGACAGTAGCATCAAAAACATTCAAATATAGCTGTAGAATTATAAAGCTGAAGACATAATTGCTTTATAAGTTAAAGCAGCTAACAGCTATAAACGAAAATCATTCTCTTGTGCAGGGATTTGGACATAAACCAAAATAAAGAAGACGTTTTACCAATATCAATAACAATAAAATAAAACAAACAACAATACAATGCCATGAAGCTACTATTTAATTTTCTTCCATTTCTTTTCCATGCAGTTGTGGAGTGACATTCTCTCAACTTGGAGAACAGAAACAACAGAAACAAAAACAAGTGCTTTTTTTAGTTTGTACAATAGACAACTCAGTGTAGTTACCTGTGTCTTGCTGCTGCATCTCTGTATTATCGGCATCGTTTTAACCCCTTCCTCCTGTTTCAGCCTCAAGCTAGCCCCCTTCTCCTCTTTAGCAGGCCTAGCCCCCTTCTCCTCTTTAGCAGGCCTTCCTCTGGGGCGCTTATTTGGGGTCTGTGCCTTGCCCTCTGCCCTGCTCGGGGTAGGGGGGGTGGATGGGATAGAGGGGGTAGGCTCCTTCTTTCGAGGGCTCATCCTCACCCCGCTAGCCCCAGAAAGTGACTGGATTTTGGGGTTGACGCCGGGTGATTTTCGGGGGCTTACTGGAACCAGGGATGAAGGAAAATCTCCGCGGAACTTTTTGAGAGGCGTGAGCCGGATGGTAGAGTCCATCACACACACAGGCTGTTTCCTCTTTGAGGGAGTTGAGATCTCCTGGAAGAAATAGAATCAAGTGAGTAAAAATGTTCTGCTTTTATATTGATGTTATTATTATGTTGTTATTATATATAATTTGTTATTATTAGTTGTTTATCACTTTATGTAGTCATATGATTTTTTGTATGTTTATTTTGTGTTTCCTTATAACTTTGTGAAATTTTAACATTATTTAGGTGGAGGCTTCAAATAAGCCCATCGGGTTTTCTGCCTCTCCCTGCACTGTATGTTATTTGTATTCTTTGCCATTCTTTGTGTATGTTTCTTTTTTTTAATTGTGCAAAATAAATAAAACTAAACTAATAAATACATAAAAATCTATACAGACTTTGTTGAGCAATGGGAGCCATACATGACTATTGTGACAGATGGGAACATGGGATACATTTGGGTTATTATTATTTTTTTTGCTGTTTCTTTGTTTTGTTTTTTGTATGTCCTTGTTGTGATGGTACAGATGTTTGTTTGTGTGTGTTTTATTGAAACAAAAGATAAAAAGACAATAAATATAGTGTGAACAAAATAATTAAACAGTGTTTTGAGCATATTCTTACTTCTTCTTCTTCTTCTTCTTCTTCTTCGTTAGATTCAGTAGACTTGTTGTTATCTGATTCTTCCTTTGGGTTTATCAGAGAGTTGAGATATTCTTTGGCCATAATCTCCACCTGAGAGACAAAAACAGACAAAGATACAGTTATGTGAGGGATATCAACCATTAGGATGGATGGATGGATGAATAGATGGATGGATGGATGGATGGATGGATGGATGGATGGATGGATGGATGGATGGACATACAGACAGAATGATAGATAGATACTTTATTGATCCTGAAGGATATTCTGACATCCAGTAGCAGCAAACGCAAGTAATAACAAAAACAGCTGCTAATCATAATGTTAAAAAAAAACTCACCTGTATAATACAGTATGTATAAAGCCTTAATGGGTCCTTGCTCACTTTTGTACTTCTTACTGGGCCTTTGATACTTTTATGTGGTTATAAATGTACATTTACAGAAGGCATAGTAAGAAGTATGATATGTATTATTATTATTGACTGTAATGTATGGACCTGGAAAATAACAATAAAAAAAAGAATTATAAAAAAATAAAAAATAAATAAAATAAAAAATAAACTCACCCTCCACTTGGTGAAGTCGCTGACTGAGTTTGGTCCGTATTTGACCTGCTGTCGAGCGGCAGAAACAAACTTCGTCTCTAGGGCGGCCATCTTGTCTTTAGAGAGAGGGTCAGGGAGACGGAAGCTCTTCTCCCACACCGCCATGATCTGAAACCACAACATTTTTCATTTAATTTAACCTTTAGCTCAGTTGGTAGGGCGTCCCCCTCCCGGGCCGGGCCCAGCAGCAGACCCGGGTTCGATTCCCACCCGCGGTCGTTCTCTGCATGTCACTCCCCTCTCTGCCCCATTTCACCTCTGTCTCTCTGCACTATCAAATAAAGCATAAAAATGCCCAAAAAATATCTTTAAAAAAATAAAATAATAATAATAATAAAATAAAATAAAGCGTTAGTGTTTGTACCCTGCTCCTTAGGTTCTCGCTGTAGACAAAGCGCAGGTGGTTGGCCGTGGTGCTGACGTCTTTACCGTTAAACATCCGCAGCTTTGGCAACAGAACCATCAGCTTGTAGTTATCACTCACCTGGAAGAAAAACAACAAGAACAGTCAATACCTAAGACATAAGAAGAGAGGCGTTGTTTTATTTTGAAAGTATAAACATACTGCGGCCATATTCACACTTATTTTGGTATTTTTGTAAAGAGGTTTTATCCTCCTTTGTTGGCAATACTATCAAGCAGCTGTAAAGCGTCTTTGAGTGCCTTGAAAAGCGCTATATAAATCCAATCCATTATTATGCTCTGTAAGAATAAAACACAAAAAAAACCAGACATGTAAATTCACCGGATTTGTATGTCTGTCTGGAGATCTCACCAAGCGAGAATTTGACTGTCGTTTCAGTTTCAATTAAAGTGAATGGGACATGGGTTGAATATTCATAGGACTGTTTGGAATAGGTAGATCACAGCATTGATCGTAGGCCACACCCTGAACATTGATACTATAGACAGGTAGACTATAGACAGCCATTCACTCATACTAGAGGACAGACAGACAGTCAGAGGGTCCACTTCACACAATCTGCATTTGTTTGAGCTGTGAGACAGATACAGTGACAATATGCAAACTAAAACTCTACTAGAACACAGAAACTTCTAAATGTGCTGAGACATTTCACTTGAATGGTAATTCAAGAGTGTCCAAGGCCCTGTTTACACTGGAAACGATTCAGGATGTCCCGATTCTCTTGGCCAGATTTAGGATGGTTAGAAGTACCAGGATGTCTACTAGATCTGTAACCCCTTTAATTCAGACTATAAAAACGAAATAAATTAATTGTCCATTGTCCTTACAGTGATATATAGATTGTCCTCCATCTTCAGCTCCTGCAGCCCTCTCAGAGGCTCCAGTGTAGTGACGTTTTCCATCTGGTTGTCACTGAGGTTGAGGTGTGTCAGAGCGGGGAGAGAGAGCGCCCGGGGAAACTCCACCAGCGAGTTCCCGGACAGATCGCAGCTCTCCATCGACACCAGGCGAGATAGCAGCTCCACTGGTAAGTCCTCCAGTTTAAGAGACATGTTGGAAAGACTAGAGGAAGGGAGGAAATATATGTGTTAGAGTTTTTTTTCCCCCACACATATATATTTTTTTCTTTTTCCCACAACACAATGAAAAACAAAATACATAAAAAAAATTAAATAAAATGTTTTCAAAAAAAGTCCATGAGTGTAAGAGACATTTTGGAAAGACTGGGAGAGAGGAAATAAATGTGTTAGTGTGGCCGCAAATGGAGGAAATTCAAATTAAATTCTTTGTTATTTTGTGAGCTCTATAACAACAATTTTCAGGCTTGACATAATATGCTTTAAGGTGAGACACTGTTTCTAACGGGCAAGTCCTCGTGCTTAAGAGACAGTTTGGAAAGACTATAGAGGGGAGGAAATATATGTATGTATAGTTTTTTTTCCTCCACGCTATATATTTTTTTCTTTTTCCCACAACACAATGAAACAACAAATGAAAAACAAAATACATATAAAAAAAATTAAATAAAATGTTTTCAAAAAAATAGACTAAAATAAACAAATCCCATCCCATAATGGAGGATATTCTAACACCAGGCGAGATAGAAGCTCCACGGGCAAGTCCTCAAGCTTAAGAGACATTTTGGAAAGACTAGAGGAAGGGAGGAAATATATGTGTTAAGAGTGGCTGCAAATTACCACAATATATCTATTTTCTTTTTTCACAACAAACAATTGCAACAAAATAAATATAAAAAATTTATTGGAGAAATTATAGAAATAAAAAATGCCAAATCTATCCCATAATGGAGGACATTCTAATTTAAAAAGTTGAGTTATTAAATTATTTCTATAACAACTGTTCTTTCAAGCACAACATGCAAACATGCCTGCAGTTTATTTTCAAACACTCATGGATTTTTTGAGATATTTGTCTATGTATCTTTCTTCCATAACATGTCTTATTTCATACTAGTATAAATCAAAGGGTCCAACATGTACATTCAGGTGTTTATTTGACTAAACCTTGTCTGTTTGCGTCTGTATATTTCTCCAATACAACCATCAACCATCTTTAACGGACATTATCTCAACATTATTTTTTTTTCTCAATACTCTGAATCAAAAATCTCAACTTCTAAAGCACTTACATCAGCTAAACTTTCCATAATCATTCTTAGCACTATTCTGAAGGTTATTGCAGAAGGATTTGTTCATATGTTGTTAACTGTCTGTTTTATGAGACATTTTCTTCTTAAAAAACATGCAGAAAATGCATTTTTAAGACCTGTGCAACACAAACACTATGTTTAAAATGAGAATTAAACCATTCTTACTCCAGTGTCTTGATATGCTCCAGTTTGCTGCTCTTTGGAGAACATTTCTCCAGTAAAACCTTCTCCGTTATTTTCGCCATTTTTAGTTTTCCTAAAAGAAAGGAGCACAACGAGAAAAAACATTCTTATAGAGAACTGAAGAAAAAAAATTACCATTGCAAATGAACAAAGTAATTATTGGGATGTTATAACATTATTATACTTTTTTTATTTTCTCTCTCTCTCTCATAATTGCTTAGATTAGATTAAAAATGCCCATTTATAATTGGGGTTTTCTATATTTATTCAGCACCTTGAATCTAAAATAAACGTACATTGCCATAACATTTTAACATGTGAAAAGCAGTCATTGAAGATATTTTTCTCCTTTTCATGTCTGTGTGAGCATATAATAGCTAGCAGTAAGCTACATTGTGAAGTTTACCTTTGTGCTTGTGTGCATTGCATAGTACTTTCTTTATAGGTCCATGAGTACAAAGCATTTTTAATTTAAGTTTCAAGCTTTTTCAATGCGGCCATTGAGTTAAACAATAAAAACATTTTCGGTAAAAAAAAACAACAACACACGTTCACGGCGAGTGCAAAGTAAGAGAATTGTACAGATAAATTTACCCGAGGCAAATCTAAACTACACCTTTACTCTTACTCTTAGTTTAAATGTAGCCAACTGTTAAAAAAGACTCGTGCTATTTCTACTGTTTAATCTTTAAAATGCTTGTTTTAAAGTGTAATAAGGAGGACCCATGTTGTTGAGGAAATGCATCGATATTTTTTCTACCCACGTTGTGAAACAAACTTTATTTTATAGTATCTCTACGCTTTTAAACTAACATTACAGACAATACAAACGATAAATAGCGTATTGTAAAGTGTTAATGTACATGTTATATTCCACATATTAACATTAGAGTTAGTGAATTAGTTCATTTTGTGGATAAAGCGACTTACCGAGACTACATCAACTTCAGTGAACGAACTTCTGCGTGTACTGAGCTTTCCCGGGAAAACTCGAACACGTACTTCCGGTGGGCGTGGTTTCAAGTTAAACGGTCCCGTGTCACGTGATGTAAATAACAAAGTTGCATGGATGATAGAAACTGACCCTGCACGCACACTAACAAGCGTCCTGCCATATAATTTATGTCTATGGTCCTCGCCGCCATAACAACAATGGAGAACAACACAGAGAACAATGTCCTTGCTTTGCTGTTGCATTTGGAGCCGTTCTGTTAATATGCAGCCCTCTCTCAGTCTCAATGCTGGTTTTTCGAGTACGCAAGGCAGAGATTCGCCGCTAATCGTGCTGCACGCCGAAGAAGATTTTACGGTGGCAGCAGCAATCCAGGGCGGCCTTCGTAGCGTTACTTTCGGACTACAATTCCCGCCCAAGAAGGTAAGAACCATAGGCCTACTAGTCGTTAAACCAAAGATTTTCCGAATCTACACCTAAACCCTCCCAGTACTTTGTAATGTGTGTATGTGAACTATTGAGCCCATTCAAAATGATGGTCTATTTAAGATTGTTGAGTGTGAATTGATTTGCTTTATTTTTTAGTGCTATTTTATTTTTGGTTCCCAATCAAGGAGCCTGTTGCCTGCTCATCAACAACTTCAAGCAAAAGATTCTACGTCCAGTCTCCATGGTTCCAGCGCAGCTGTGTACGAGGTTTCAACCTCCAGCAGGAAGAGGAGGAGAGGAAGAGGACCACCACGCGCCGTGGGACCGCTGGCAGGGACCCCACGACGGCCTTCCTCCATCTCCAGCTCCCAGCAGCAGGCCGGGCACATGGAGGCGGAGCAGCTGAGGGACAGCCGAGAGGCGGAGATGTTCGGTGGGTGGATGGCGTACCAGAGGGAGATGGAGGAGAGACGACACCAGGAGAATGAGCGACGACATTCAGGAGAACAAGGCACATGTGTTCAACCGGCTGTATGCTGCCCCCATTCAAGCCCCCCCAACAAGCTCCACCACCGCCCGACTACCACCACTTGCGGGTTTTGAAGCCCTGCAGCTTGCAAATTTAAAGCCCTCATAGACTGCCTCAAAGACTTGCCTTTATATTTTATTGCACATTTCATTTTTAAGAGTGCCTTTTTATTTAAAATGTGTACTGTTTGCTTATATTTTCATTTGTATTGTTTGCTTATTCTTCAATAGTTTTATACTTAATTTCATTTCTATTTGTAAATAAAAGTTGTTTTTCAATTGACCAACTCTATCTCTGGTCAGTTATTTGTTAAAACTTGCTGGACATTTGTGAAGCAGGAATTTATACAGCGTCAACCTTTTTATCCTAGATTTATATTTAAGTACTAAGCAAACATTAAAATATATATATAAATCTTCATGTTATGGAATTGCACTATCTTTAGTAACTAAGCTTCTTGTCCTTGAAGGCCACTGTAGCTTCTGTAAATTCTCCCCAGAGGTGAGGGGTTAGCAAGGGAGCGTTGACATCTAGAATCTCACCACTAGATGACGCGATAATACATTGATATTGTACACATTTTTAAGAATGAAAACTGTCAAAGGCTGTGTTTGAAAAGCCCTACTAACTTCCTACTCATACTAATTTTGAGTATGTTGTGATTGTGTACGCGAGTTTGTGTAGGCGAGAAATGCCAGGATGAGTAATTACTTCCGGGAAGATTTTGTGTATTAAATCGATAGGTTACTTTTCCTATACTCAACCGCCCCACAATGCATTGCGTCTTTTCAAACGACACAGAAGATTTTTATTTTTATATTTATTGCTTCTGTATACTTCAGTGTAACGGTCCGACGAACCTCGCATACACAATCGATGTTTAAGTTAAGTAGACAGTATGTAGTATATGTATATACATGTTGAGTATGTAGGAGGGAGGACGTTAGTAGGCCGGCCCGTTCCAAACACAGCCCATGTGAACTTGAACATATATTCATCATAAGAGAACAAACCACACAGATCAAATGTTAAAGAAAATACTGTTTAATTAAAAATCTTAATGGCTTAGGCATGAAAACATGGCGACACAAACAAACAACAAACGCTGAGGATATTATTAAAAAGACAATAAATAAAAATCGTATTTACACAAGCAATAACAAAAGCAATAAGACAATAGTATTTTTTTAGTAGGCGAGTTCTTGTTGAGAATAAAAGGCTGTTAAAACATGATTTATACACAGTCACACGGATCATTAACATCAGCAGAGTTCACTCCCCAAGGAAAGTGTGTGTGTGTGTGTGTGTGTGTCTGTGTGTGTGTGTGTGGTGTGTGTGTGTGTGTGTGTGTGTGTGTGTGTGTGCATGATGCGGCACTTATAAGCGGTCTGGAGTAGGAGCGTTTCAAACACAAAATCTAAAGTATTCACGGTTGTTGATTCCACATTTATGAAGGTAAATTTGGGGCATAACAACTAGTTTATAGATTGTAGAAAATAGTCAAATTTTCATAATTTGTGATAGAATTAAAAGGTGCTACGAGGAACTTTTAAATATTTCTGAAACAGTTCATTTTTCCTCTGATGATCATAAATGACATGTAACAGCAAACAGACCATCAGTGCACAGTGCATCCTATTTTTATATAGTTTTTCTTGATGCCTTTGTCATGGGTATACGCTCACCCAGGAACAACAGCTGGCGTAGTAAAAACACTACCGCTTTTGTCCAAAGGGGGCGCTAGACTGAACACAAACGGAAAGTTCCTCGGAGCATCTTTAAGTACATTTAAAGGTGTAACTGTAGTTAAATCTTCAAGTTTAGGAACTTCCTAAAGCATTTTTATAGGACTACAAATGTTCTGCTTGCTACACTTTCAACTATTTTGAACAACAACAAATACACATCGTAGTTATGCACCAAATTGACCTCCATACACATTCGCTGCTTTAAAAAAAATGCTTTAGTTTTTTTAAGGGGAATTCAAGCTGCTTAAGATTTCTATGGGAAAACTCTACAACAGGATGTCCACAGAATGATCGAGTCTTTACTGATAATATTAAATAATCCCATCAGGCAACAATACTTTAAATAATTAAAAGCTATAGTGCGTAACTTCTGTCGCCCCCATGAGGAATTCTGAGGAATTACAACAACACTGTCGTGCATCGCCATCTACATGAGGTAAAGCCTTCAGTGATGGCGCATGGATTTTATACCTTCTGCTGTTACGTCAAGGTTTTTTCTTAGCAGTAGAATCAACAACTGAAACATTTCTTGGGCTCTTCTTGAGGATTTTTCTGAGCTCCTGCACCTGTGTCATGAGGGGGATGGACACCAGTTTGTAAACGCTGCCATACTGAGAACACAGAGAGAGTTTTGTGGAGCTGATTTAGGCTTAATAATCAACTTTTGTGTCAACTCGTTTGGGCGATGGGCTTGAATGTAACAGACATCATTCATTTATTTATTATATGAAAAAGCTACGCACTATAGCTTTTAAAAAGTAAAAAAAGTCTTGAAAATGCTTAGTTTTGGTTTTGTCTGCTTGTATGTGCAGGTTGAGATGGGCAGAAGGCACATTGACATTTTACTGCGGGAAAATATAAAGTGACAGTAAAGGAAAAGGGAAAAACTTAAGAGATATTTTGAAAGAGTAAAAAAAACTCTGTTTCTCTTTCTTATATAATAGCGCATGGAGCCTCTCTCTCTCTCTCTTCGTGGTATTTGGGCGGCTGTGGTAAAGTGTCAAGGGCACTACACTCAACTACAGGGTCGGTGGTTCGATCCCCCGTCTCCCCGCCACATGTCAAAGTGTCCCTGAGCAAAGAGACACTGAACCCTAAATTGCTCCCGATAGTTAGCCTGCTATCGGCGTGTGAATGGTAACGTGGGAATGGTAACAGTCTCCCTTGAAAAAGAGTCTCCCGGTCTCAATGGGATTTACCTGTATAAATAAAAGGTTATATTTGTATTCAGTACTGAAATAAGCCTTGGACCTATTTCTGTGTTTGAGTTAAATTATGCAAAGCCCTTGTGTAAATAGATACAACTTCAAAATGCGATAAAAATGACGGGATGTAACTGTGAACCCAAATCCACTAAAATCCTTGTAACTATTTAATGTGTGGAGTTAGTTTCATGATAGTAAAGCATCTGAACAGATTTATATGCATATTTATCAATCCCAAATGAAAGATATTGTCATTTAAGTTTGATAAACTTTACAGAAATTCCGGTTTTATTTGAGGCTATGGACTAAATGCTCTGGTTCTTATGACACAATAAGTATTTCTAACCAATCACAGCCGAGAACAGGTTTACAGACACAGTGGCTTTAAAAAAGTGGAGTGTGGTTGTTGTTGAATTTGAATGTAAAATGCGGTTAAATGAACTGTTCTTTCATATACATTCAACCCCTGCTGCTTATCTAGCGAGTACCTGAGTCCACAAGACTAAAGGGCGTTTTACACGGAACCTGTTTGTCAAAATGCATTCTCAACGGAGAGGCGAGCGGGCAGAGAGAAGGCGCGGCGTTCTGTCAGGCGTCACGCTCTGGTCGCTATTCCCGTTGCTGTCTTCTGTCTGTCTGTCTGTCTGTACGGCGCCTCGGACTGTCGCTTCTGTGCTGTCAAAAGCATGTCGCCTCGTCCGTTGATTGGTCTATTATAACGTGTGCTCCCATTTTCCTGTGGAAAAGCATTGATCACATTCCATTCTCTCGAAATAAAGTCTATGCACCGACGCTCAAGTAGTGCGTTGAATATGTTGAGTGTAGATAGTAAATAAATAGGTTGAGAACTGTTTTCTCTTTTGACGCGGCGGTTAAAAAAAAAAATCACAATCGCGCTCCTCCGCCCGTCGCTTCACACGGGAGCGCTAAGTGAAGCCGCGGTGCCAGCGACAACGCGAGCGGAATGTCGCCTATACCGTGTGAAACGGCCTTAACACACTACACATTTTGAGCTCAATGTAAACTCCCCTTCACTGTGATTTTTTTTATATGTATGAATGTGTGACGCGGAGCTAAATCACATTAACGTTTGAGAAAAAAAATCTAGCAGCGCATGTTAAAATAAATAGTCTTGGTTAGTAAGAAAACTAGAAGAGAAGTATGGAAGCCTATTAGGGCCAAGGGAGAGATTTCTTTTTCATTATGGACTTGAGAAAAAAAAGGTCAAAATTTAAAGGGGAAAAAGTTGAAATACAATGTTGAGTAAGTATTTTAAGACAAAAGTTTAAAAGAAATTGAGGGTTGAACTTCTGGGACCAATAACTCATAAGCAAAACGTTATTTAAAACCCAAACGATGCATCCTTGCTTGGTCATAAGGCAGACAATGGGCTACAGCCTCATTTTGACTGAAAGCAAGACGTCCTCTAAATGTTCAATAACGTTTTCCCTTAGGAGTTATTGATCCCCGGAAGTTCAAATCTGTCAATATATCTCCACAACTTTACCGAGTCTGCAGCTGTCAACTTTTTTTTTTTTTTTTTTACAAATTTGGCGTCTGTGGTGAAGTGTGTGTAGGGTGGATGACCCTCAACTACAGGGTCGGTGGTTCGATCCTCCGTCTCCCCGTCACATCTCCAAGTGTCCTTAGCAAAGACACTGAAGCCTAAATTGCTCCCGGTAATTAGCCTGCTATCGGTGTGTGAATGGTAACGTGGGAATAGGAAAACAGGTCTCCCTTGAAAAAGAGTCTCCGGTCTCAATGGGATTTACCTGTATAAATAAAAGGTTAAACTTTTTATCATAAAGATAGTATTTCAACATAATTCTTGACATTTTTGACTTTTTTTTCTTTTTCCATGACCCAAATAGGCTTCCGTAGAGAATAGAAAATAAGCTTTTGAGTTAATATAAACCAACCAGGCTCATCGTGGAATTAATAAAACGACAAAATAAACGTGAGGCCGTTTGTTATGTTATCGTTAGTACTTAAACACATCACAACACCTTATGAGATTTAATTTTAAACATTACAACTGTGTTATTTCATATTTTATCATATTTTCATTTAAAAAGAACCATCACTTATCGATCGAGGAGTGTTTTTTTTTCGAAATACCAAAATCGAAAAAAAAAAAAAAAAAAAAAAAAAAAAAAAACGTTGACGCGCACTACGTGATAAAAGCCCTGTTTGCCATACTGCACTGCGAATTCACAATTCACATTCAACAGAGCATGAGCGCACAACCCGTACACACACACACACACACACACAACATTACACGCGATTGAGTAAAATCACTACATTTTTCCAATAGAACGTTTGCTTGCGTAGCTACATATTTCGAACGTACGCCACGGTTTTTTGCAAAGAAGCCGTAAAAAGCACCAAAACTGAACTGGACGTTTGCCAGCAGCGTCCTTCCACTGATAAAATCACTGTAAATTTCAACACTTAGCTTAATGAGTGATGAATGAATGAATGAATGAATGAATATGAGTGAGTGAGTGAGAGGTACATACATACAATAGGGTTCAAAGCATGGCTACAGAGCGCTCACATTTAAAGGCCTTCGTTCTCTCTCTCCGTGTGCTATGCTGCGTTCAAGTCACATAGGGAAAAATCGGTTTTCACTAAACTACAACTTAAAATCTTATACGAAGATTTTTTTTTAATATTTATGAAACAGTCTAATTTTTTTTTTATGAAACTTATTTTTCCTCTGATGATCATAAATGACATGTAACAGCAAATGAGACCATCGTGAAAAGAATTCTATTTGTATATAGTTTTTCTTAATGCCTTTGCTCCCGGGAACGATTTACAGCAGGCAGACTGGAAAAGCCTGTGTTTATGAACGCTACTAAACCAAAAGTTGACTTTGCTTCACCATGGTCATATCACCATTATTATCTACTATGTCACATATAAATACATGACCTCATGGCCATGCATCCTGCCGTCTCTCTTTCACTCGCTTCCTAAAGAAATGCACGCGCCGCCGCCACGCGCTAGCAAAGATCTTTAGGCAACAGGCGCTTTGTGGTTAAAAAAAAAAACACTACCGCTTTTGACCAAAGGGGGGCTACTATCATCAACAACTTGAAATTCCCTCCGACTATATCCAACAGTTTGTCCAATAAACTTTCTGTTTCTAGGAGTGTTTCTTCTGGGCAAAAAATAGTGAAAAATAAAAAGGTAAACAAAGAGATTTTGAGGCATTTGAGGCAAGAAAATAAAATCAGACATTTTCACACTATTGTAACAGTGTGTCCGTTTTTCATGATTGTGGATGGGAGTGTTTTTTTTAAAGAGTAGAATTTTTCACATGATCTTCTAATATTCTGATATGACCTGAATGCAGCATTTTTCAATTTCAAGCCTTTTTTTTGGCAAGAACTGTGTGGTGGCCCTCCTGGAAAGTGCTGGGTTAGATAGGCATGGGCCAGATGGATGGTTTCAAGGTATACCACGCTTTGAAAAAGTCAAGGTTTCAATACCACTGTTATTTTCTGTCATACTAAAGGTATTAGCATTTTATTTATATTTTGATTTGAATAGTTAATTTATTTATTGTATACGGTAATGTTATCATATGTGTTTATTAATGCTCAGAATATTTGACTAAAAGAAAAATTTGTAGAAAGTGACTGAGCATGTCTCTAAAAAACCTTGTTAAGCTGCTCACTTGAAAAGGACTGCTTTTAATTTTTAATTTTGTTAAGAAAAATTCAATTATTCATTGTATTGTATGTTATCATCCAAGTTGATTAAATTAATGGTGAGAATATTCCATATATTGTTTAAAATTTCAACCCAGAGATTTCAAACTAAGACATTTTAGAGCTGTAATCCTAACACCGAATACCATGAAACCGTGATATTTTTAGCCTTAAGGTAACAATACCATCAGAATATCCTACCTGCCCATGCCTATTGTTAAAATGCTTATCTGTGATAATAATGGCACAAAATGGAGTAACAATAGACTGTTATGGAAATTAATGTTGTGTGTATTTATATATTATATATATATATATATATATATATATATATATATATATATATATAATATATATACAGTCCCCTCCAAAAGTATTAGAACAGTTAGGCAAATTCCTTTATTTTTGCTGTAGACTGGAAACATTTGGGTTTGACACCAAAATATGAATATGAGACAAAAGAGCAACATTTCAGCTTTCATTTCCAGGTATTCACATCTGGATCTGATACACAACTGTGAAGATAGCTTTATTTGAAAAGGAACACCACATTTTTAGGTGAGCAAAAATAATGTTGATCTATTGTCTCATATTCATCTTTTGGTGTCAAACCCAAATGTTTCCAGTCTACAGCAAATAATAAAGGAATTGGCCTCACCATTCCAATACTTCTGGAGGGGACTGTATATACATATAAAATATTACACACACAACATTAAATCCCAAAACAAGACAAAACCATAAAAGAATAAAAAAAAGAAAAATGGGAGGAGTTATGGTTGCTATGGTGTATGGCTGCGTGTAACTATGTGGCTATGTGCGCCGCCGTTGAGGGCACAGTGACAAATTCGCGGAGTATATTCTTGGCTGTTTCAAGGTTATTTTGGGCTATCACCAAGGCCTTTTTGATGTCTTGTTTGGAGTAGCCCTGCGATATTAAGCATTCAATTTCGCCGTTCAGACCCGGGCTAGTAGTAGTAGTAGTAGCAATAATAGGTGTAGGGTTTGGGACAGAGTAATGGGAGGTAG
>CM047519.1:5023600-5046100 GCA_026122265.1 Ammodytes dubius | reverse complement strand
GTCAAAATCCCTGAATATCTCCTCGCGATCCGCTACCTGTCCGCACTGTGTGTGATAAAAAAAACTTTGATGTTAATACACATCCTAGGCTCTGTAAACACAGGGCATTCAATCAAAGGGGGGCCCACTGAGGAGATATTCACTGATTTTGACAAAAAATTATTTTGACAACAAGCGTTCTGCATTTAGGAGACTTGAAATCCCAAAATATATACATACATAACAAAAAAAACATTGTATGGGGGACAAGACTACATGAACACATTTGGTTGTTTGATGTGTTCACTCAGCTTTAGTATATACTGTACATGTTGAGTATGCAGAAGGGAGGACGTTAGTAGGGCTTTTAGTATGTAGTATATACTGTACATGTCTCTGTCACTCACCTGGAACAGTCGTGTGAAGATGTCGAACTCGAACACAGAGATGTAGTCGTTGCAGGTGAGGTCGATGGTGGACTTCAGGGCCATGGCCTCCAGGCCGGAGCTGATGGGATGGAACTCATGGAGCGCCTGACGGAAGGTTCTCCAGGGAACTATGGTTCTACAGGACATAGGAGGGACAGGGTGAGTACTTAGGCCTTAGTTTAAAGCTATAGCGCGTAGTTTTTCTTATTTAAAAGGTGCAGTGTGTAATATGACATCATCAAGAAAGTTCTACAAAGTTCTAGAATGCAACGCTCCCTGGGTAACCCCACCCCTTTCGAATAATAACAGAAGCTACAGTGGCCTTCAAGGACAAGAACAATTCTACATTTTAAACAATGCACCTGATGACATTCCAACTATGACACTTTCAAGATGGCGGCACTAGGCCTTGGTCCAAAATATGCAGAAATATGGACATATATGAGACCCTTTCTAAGGGAAAAAGCTATTATGCACTAAATTAAATGTACTTATGGATATTATAATTATTTTCTACAAAATCTGCTAGGAAATAAAACCCAAAATTCTACACACTGCAGGTTTAAATGCATGTTGGTTACATTCAAGAAAATCGCCAAAAAGATCTCCAAGGTGGGGGCGCCTTTAGCTCAGTTGGTAAGGCGTCCCCCTCCCGGGCCGGGCCCAGCGGCAGACCCGGGTTCGATTCCCACCCGCGGTCGTTCTCTGCATGTCACTCCCCTCTCTGCTCCATTTCAACTCTGTCTCTACACTATCAATAAAGCATAAAAATGCCCCAAAAAAATATCTTAAAAAAAAAATCAAAACCACTGACTTGTCCCCGAAGGACCTTCTCCAGAACTCTGCTGCGTCGGCCTTGGTGATCCTGAAGTTGTCTCCCTGGAACAGACCGTTTGGGAAGACGGCCTTCAGCTCGGCCAGCATGTGACTGAAGACCAGGGAAAGCTTCGTCAGGTTACGCCTGGGTGGAGACAGAGAGGGAGAGGAGATAGAAATACAGGTTGAGTAAGGGTAACTTTAAAGGTGCAGTGTGTGTAATATGACATCATCAAGAAAGTTCTACAAAGTTCTAGAATGCAACGCTCCCTGGGTAACCCCAACCCTTTGGAATAATAACAGAAGCTACAGTGGCCTTCAAGGACAAGAACAATTCTAAATTTTAAACAATGCACCTGATGACATTCCAACTATGACACTTTCAAGATGGCGGCACTAGGCCTTGGTCCAAAATATGCAGAAACATGGACATATATGAGACCCTTTCTAGGGGAAAAGAAAATAATTCAAAAAAAAAATGTCAGCTATTATGCACTAAACTAAATGTACTTATGGATATTATAATTACTTTCTACAAAATCTGCTAGGAAATGAAACCCAAAATTCTACACACTGCAGGTTTAACTAGTAGTACAGCGGATAAGCATGACATTTATGCACTTATTGAGAAAAGTAATATTGCAAACATAGTCATGAAAGCATGCAGCTGCAACACAATCTGAGGAGCTGCAGCTAAAAAAATAATTAAATATCAAACTATTTATTTGTGTATCTTTTCTTGAGCGTGTACTGCACTTCCAGCACTAAGGCCGGTCGTTGTTCGAATGTTTGCTTTTAGTTTGTCACAAAAAATAATCCTAAAAAAACAAAAGGAATAGACTACTTTGTATTTTAGGGCAGCAACACATTAAAATAAATACTTTCACATCCTATAACACATTCAACCATATTATCTTACATCTGCCAAACTCTACCTGTAACTGTTTTAATTAGGCTACATTGTGCTTTCATTTCAATAGCAGCCATTCTACATCTCTGTCTAAATGTTGAAATCGAGCCGTTATTTCCTATGAGAAAAGGAGGGAGGTTCGTCACTCGACTGTCATAGTTTCTGTTGTGCAAGTAGCCTCATTTTAGAAAAAATGACATTTCTAACATAAACAAGGTTTATTTTCAGATGTGGAGGGATGTCAGATTTTATCTTTGCTGATCGTGATAGGCCAAATCCAAGATGGCTGAAGCTTAAAGGCCTACTTCACCGGTTTGAATATGAAGGTGTATTGAATTCTGAAAAAAAAAAAACTTACTTTGTAAATATTACTGTGATGTCTTTTACTGTGACATCACAGTAATATTTACAAAGTAAGTTTTTTTTTAACCCTATATTTCTCTTTCTGTGATGTCACGAGAAAGAGAAATATAGGGTTAAAAAAAACACCCTTTCTGCCTTTTCTCAGGCTAGGATGAACCGATTTTAATTTTTTTTTGCACATTTATACTACACAGGATCTCAGAATTCAATACACCTTCATGTTCCAACTGGTGAAGTAGGCCTTTAAGCTTAACAGTTAGTTGCACTTTCAATGGCCTGAATTGTGTCTGAATTGTGCTATAGAAATTGACTTGCCTTGCCTATAGTTAGCGGACGCAATGGAGTGTATGTGAGAAAGGAGCTGTATAAAGTCATGAGTACATCAGAGGAAGGAACTTTGGCTTAGTAATGTTTTTCTGAGAAGCTTGAGGAAGTGAAGCTGATTGCAACAGTTTAATCCGCCGCCTTGATCAGACATTTGACTCGTTCTATTTAGGACCAATGTCACAGGTTGCGTGTGTGTGTGTGTTGTGTGTGTGTGTGTCGTGCGTGCGTGCGGGTGTGTGTGTGTGTGTGTGTGTGGTGTGTGAGAGTGAGTGAGTGAGTGTGTGTACTTCTTAGTAAACTTTTACAGACATGTAGGCTGCATTTGCAATATCCCCTCAGCAATTTAGTATGGTAGAAAAAGATGTAGGATGTCCAATACATTTTATCATTTGCAGTACGCTTAAAAATACACAAGTTACCCTACTACATCCGGACATAATTTTTGAGTGTGCAAATCAGACAGATTTTTTGGGCAATTCTGACCCACAATCCACTGCACACCGGAAGTTACGTCACATCGACAGAGCCTCCAAGTGAAAACAACGGATATATGAGCAAGAGGCAAGATGCCATGTTAGATGAAATAAAGAAGTGAAAAGTGATGTACCAATTGTAGCATACTGCATGCTAACTACATACTGTTTATGGTCAGCTGTAGTATGTAGAATACAAAAAAAACAATTGGAATGCAGAGGTAGTATTTTTTTTTAAAGAAAATTCCATATAAAAGCAGTATTTTGCAGTTTCTTTCTTTAGATGTAGTGGTTAGCTGACCTGTTTGAGCCCATAACATGCACTATTAATTATCTCAAACGTCGCTGCCAACTTTTGTGGAGTGAGTACAATAACATCTGTTCAGAAATAATGCCACCGCAGCAGCAAAGTAAAATTGATGTGTGTGTGATGTGTGGTGGTGTGTGTGAGGTGGTGATGAGGATGTGAGTGAGTGAGTGAGGATGAGTAGAGTGAGTGAGAGAGTAGAGTGAGTGTGAGTGGAGTGATGTGAGTGATGGAGTGAGTGAGTGAGTGAGTGGTGTGTGTGTGTGGTGAGTGTGTGTGTGGTGTGTGTGTGTGTGTGTGTGTGTGTAGTGTGTGTGTGGTGTGTGAGTTCACTTCTGGAAAATGGTTAGCTTCTTCCTGGATACTGTAAGTACAAAGGTTAGTTTAAACTAAACTTTAGCAGAAAAAAAATTCTACTGTAACTTAAGGCAGAGTTCACTTGAGCAGCAGTTTTACTTTTTTAGTTTTTAGACAAAATGCTTAAAGGCCTCACAGAAAGAGAAATGTAGGGTTAGACAGTGAGACCATAAAACACTCTTTCTGCCTTTTCTCAGGCTAGGATGATCCGATTTCAATTTTTTTTGCACATTTATACTACATAGGATCTCCGAGTTCAATACACCTTCATATTCCAACCGGTGAAGTAGGTCTTTAATAGTTTTAGTAACATTTTCCATTTCATTTTCATCACAGCCACACACAGTACAGACAGGTAGCGGATCATGAGGAGATATTCACTGATTTTGACAAAAAAAAGCGTTTCCAGAATCACTGACTACACCTTTAACAATTGGTCTACACTGCTTATCAACGCCAGACACCACACACACACACACACACACACACACACACACACACACACACACACACACACACACACACACACACACACACACACACACACACACACACACACACACACACACACACACACAATAAGGCAGTTTTTATTAGCGACCTGATGTATTGGATATGGAGCCAAGTCAAACAGAGCTGAGCCTGATCAAACACTTTCTCTGCTACATCCTAGTGACGAGCCAACTCTCTTTCTCACACAATGACAACGGCTGACACAAGATCCGGATGTACACACTGAAAAAAAATCCTTATTTAAATTATACGTTTAAGTTGTGTGTTGTGTGTGTGTGTGTGTGTGTGTGTGTGTGTTGTGTGTGTGTGTGTGTATGTATATAGCTTTCACTTGTAATATGTAAAAAATTGCAGTATTTTAAAGGTGGAGTCTGCAATTCTGGAGAACGCTTTTTGTCAATATCAGTGAATATCTCCTCACGATCCACTACCTGCTGTATTTTTACCAGTGTTAATACACAGCCTAGGCTCTGTAAATTGGTATGTAAACAAAGGGACCCAAACATAGCTAGCAACACGCTCTTTATACAGAGCCTAGGCTGTGTGTATCAACACTGGATTTTTTTAAAAGCATTCTGCAGAATCGCTGACTCCACCTTTAATGTCCCTATAAGATATTTTGCCTAGAAACTCAGACCAATATATTAGATTTCGATATAGGATTTTGAATTTTTTGCAGTAGCACTAAGAAAGGCATCAAGAAAAAACTATATAAAAATACATTTTTGCACTGATGGTCTCGTTTGCTGTTACATGTCATTTATGATCATCAGAGGGAAAAATTCCTCGTAGCACCTATAAATAAAGTATTTAAAAACATTGTAGCCTCTGAACACACACACACACACACACACCCTCCCTCCACACACACCACACACACACACACACACACACACACACCACACACACACCCCCCCCCTCCACACACACACACACAGCCACACCACACACACTCACTACCTGGGCTGTGAGTTTCCTCATACACCTCTCTTTAGCCTACAAAAATAGTATTAAAAACATTGTATTTGCCTTCGACAAACACACACACACCACACACACCACACTCCCCACACACCTCATCACAACACACACAGTTCCACACACCACACACAAGCACATCTTCTTACCACAGCACCTTCATCTTGCCACACACACACACCACACACACAAACACACACACACAAAAACACACACACCACACCACACCCACTACTGGTGCTTCCTCATACTCTTTAGCCTCTTTGAACAGGCTCATGGTCTGCTTGGTTTTGTTTGTCAGATTTTCCATGACGACCCTGAAGTACTCGTTCTCTCCTAGCACCTCCATCTTGCCCTCGTATCGGACAGGACAGTGCGCAGGTGTTGGTACGTGTCCGGTAGCAGGTCCAGGATGTATGGAGGGCTGTTCTTTAAAGCCACTTTGGGGTTCTGACACAATCGCACCACCTGGGAGGGGAGAGAGAGAGAGAGAGAGAGAGAAGAGAGAGAGAGAGAGAGAGAGAGAGAGAGAGGAGAGAGAGAGAGAGAGAGAAGAGAGAGAGGAGGGAGAGAGATAGAGAGTTATGAGAAGAGAGAGAGAGAGAGAGGAAGAGAGATATTGAGTTGATACGCTTATATTATTGAGGAGGAAGCAGACAGACGACAGAAGAAGACAGACAGTAGGCCTAACCTGTGAGGTAGAAAGAAAGGAGAGAGACAGAGAGACTTTAGAAAAGGGTTTGAAATATGGAGTTGATACGCTTAAATTATTAGAAGACAGACTAGACAGACAGACAGACAACACACACACGCACAGACAGACAGACAACAGACAGACACACATGCACAACAACAGACAGACAGAAGACAGACAACAGACAGACAGACAGCAACAGACAGTATGCCTAACCTGGTAGATAGGGGAGAGGGACAGAGAGACTTTAGAAAATGGTTCGATCTTCATAATTAGATTAATAAATTAAGAAAAGTTTAAGTGAGAGAATGTGACTCGGAAAATTGACATGAAGAGACCACACTGCTTTAAAATAAATCCCTCTAGGTAGTTAAATGTCACAGTAAGAAGCACACAGACACAACTAGTATTTTTGCCTTCATACTTTCTCATTGATTTGATTTATTCAACTTATTTCAGACATATCAAAAAAGAAAATGTAAAAGCATGACAATCAACAAAAAAATCAGGTCGAAATGATCCCAAACAAACAAATAAACAAAAAAACAAATACATATGAATTGAATGCCTAATAGGTAGAAGACTATAACTTATTGACCAACCATTTTCCACGCTCAAAACTTATATTTTATTGCCTATAATTTACATCAACTTTCTCATATTATAACGTTAATTATCAACAGCTGATGAGGATGTAGGAGAGATAACAACAGAGAGAATAGTTAATAAAAATCCCCTCGTGAGCTCAGCAGTGAAAAGAGGAAGTTCTGTGTGTAGATATGGTGTTCAACAACTACACACACACAACACACACACACGCACAGAAAACAGGACAACACACACACACACACACAAACACACACACACAATTACGTGTTAATAAATAACTGTTAGAGCAACAGGCTGTGTGAAATAATGTTTGTTTTGCTTAAATGACATTTTAACAAATTTATTGAACACTTCAGAGACTATATGGAACACACACACACCGCACGCAACACCACCACGCACCACACACACACGCACACGCACACACCCTGTTAGTAAATACACTTGAATAAGCTAGATAAAAGCATTGTACACTTCTGGGACTGAGGGAAATGCGTTGGGAGATATGGTTGAAATAGCGTACATGAAAATAACAGCTAGATGCTGTAGTAAGTAAGGATGTTTCAGGAATAACATGCAAACATTTGGAAACTGCACGAAAGAAAATCACATTAAGTCAAACTGTTCCACTCTTGAATTTACATCACCCCAAAAAATACCTAACATATACCCCTTTACTTTGACATTACTATATTTTACATTAGAATAAGCTACATTTTTTAGCTGCTGCAAGCCAAGGCATTAAACCCCTGCCTCTGTATTCTAACCCTCAGTCCTAAGTGGATTCATATGACCCAGGTATTAACAAAAAAAAAACACTAAAACAGAAGGATTTAAATCTTCCAGTAAAAGGGATCAGCCTGTACCATGTGACGCGACAACACTTCATGTCAGTGTGTGTGTGTGTGAGTGTGTGTGTGAGTGTGTGTGTGTGAGTGAGTGGTGATGTGTGTGTGTGTGTGTGTGTGTGTGAGTGTGTGGTGAGTGAGTGAGTGAGTGAGTGAGTGAGTGAGTGAGTGAGTGAGTGAGTGAGTGAGTGAGTGAGTGAGTGAGTGAGTGAGTGTGTGTGTGTGGCCACTGTAGGTGTGAATGAAGCTGTCTGCAGAGCCCTGAAATGTAACAAAAGAAATATGTAATAATGTAATAAAAAACATAAAACATTTGCCCTTAGTTTAAACAATTTCCTTAGAAACCTGGATGTAGGGTACGCCATGTTAGTTGTATATTTTATTTGTATTATTACTACTATTAAAAGAAAAAATATCCAAAAAATTAAGTATTAAAAAAAAAAGTAATAATAAATTATGGATAAAGAGCTTATTGCTTGAATGTAGAGAGTGTAGTATATACAAATAATAACTGATTACATTCTGTACCCTTTACATTATCAACCAATTATTACTTTATGGGGTTTATTACAAATTTTTAAAAATGACATTTCAGGTTGTTGATAAATGTTGGGCTCTTATAACTAAGGCAGCAGCACAGAGCCACCTCTATACACAGCACACTGCACAGACATGTAGCCAATAATGCTGCAAAGTCTTATCTCATATCTCTCTCTCTCTCTCTCCCCCCATCGCCCTCTCTCTCTCCTTCATGCTCTCTGTATCTTTCTCCCCATCTCTCTCTCTCTCTCTCTCTCTCTCTCTCTCTCTCTACCATCTGAACTCTTGTCCCCACATCCCCTATCCCTCTTCTCTCTCTCACCACCTATCTCTTTCTCTCTCTCTCTCCCTCTCTTTCTCTCTCTCCCTCTCTCTCTCTCTGTATATCTCTCTGTCTCTCCCTCTCTCTTTCATCTCATCCGGCTAGAGATTGTTCACAAGATAAACTACAGTGACAGACATCGACGAATGACTAGAAAGAACAAGCCTGCTACACACACACACCACACACACACACACACCACAACACAACACACACACACACACACACACACACACACACACACACACACACACACACACACACACACACACACACACACACACACACACACACACACACACACACACACACACACCACACACACACACACACACACACACACACACACACACACACACACACACACACACACACACAACACACACACACACACACAGGGTTCATACAGCCCTCTGAAGCTATAGTGCGTAACTTTTGAATATTTTATTACATTTTTTAATAATATAAAATATATCTTAAAAAATACAAAGGGGACAGGGCTTGTCAATGGGGGTTCAAGAACAGAAGCAATTAAATTTTTTTTTTTTTTTAAATTCCTTTAATGGCCCAAAAATGTTTCTAGATTGTTTTTTAATAACTAACTACACAAAAAAAAAAAAAATGTTTTACTTCTGTCAGTAGTTTATATTATAAAACCAAAATGTTCATTCTACTCAAACATATGCCTATATTTCATTTTTCATTTAACTTTTATTTATCCTCGAGAGACCAATTGAGGGGTGACCCTCATTTACAATGACGTCGAGTTCAAACAAATTCAAAGGAAAAACAACAATACATTAACAATATTCAACGCAAATACATCAAATACACAACAACAGGTGAAGAGAAAAACAATTGAAACATTTACACAGTGGTGAAATTAAGTGGTAGCAATTAAAATTAAATGGGTGAGAGTAATATAGCCTAATTAAAACAGTTACAGGTAGAGTTTGGCAGATTTAAAATAGTTTGTTTAAATTGGTTAAAGGATATGATAGATAGATAGTAAAACGAGAGACACTGAACATTTAGAGTGGTCTCTTAATTTTTTCCAGAGCTGTAGTTGAAGGATCGTCAGTGGGGGTTAGATCTGAGAAAGAAAAAAAAAAAAAAAAAAAAATGTACTTATAAAAATTAAAATTTATTTTCCTTATAACTAAAATAAAATAAAAATTTAAAAATAATTTTACTTATAAAAATTAAAAATTGATTTTCCTTATAACTAACTAATTAACTAACTAAACAATTAAAAAATAAAAGTAAATTTACTTCTGCACTAATTTCCAGCGAGCTTCTGCAAAAACTCTCCACACCACTGATAATGGTGAAATATAGGAAGTGGTATTTCTGCAGAGGAGCAACTGATAAGTGACTTCAGCTAAAAATAAACATGTTTTTTTTCAGTTCCGTGTTTTGAAAATGTCCAGAACTCTCTGTCAATACTTTGAACATGAGTTTATTTCTACACAACATAATCTGCGGATGTTTTGTTTTTAATATCGTAATTTTTACCAAGCAAACAATAAATATAAGGGAAAAAAAATTACTATGTTTCAGAAATATTTTAAAAGTTCCTCGTAGCACCTTTAATGCATGTTCGAGTAAAAATTATATAATACATAATAGTTGAACAGTCACTTTTGATATTTTGAGCACATTTTCCTGATTATATCAACACACTTTTACACACTTTACTTGTACCCGATTATGTATATAGTTTGGTATTATAGGGTTTAGGGTTCGAATCTGACCCGTGGACCTTCATTGCATGTCATCCCCGATTTCTCTCTGTCTCACCATTTCAACTCTGCTTCTCTCCACACTATCAAATAAAGCTTGAAAAATGCCAAAAAAGATGATCTTAAAGTTTTTAATTTTTTTTTTTTTTAAATGGTAAGGTGGGACCGTTTTGGAAATTTCACACACCTTGTAAACTACTTCATCTACCACTGGTGTTTTATATCAAATCAACCTTTCAATATCCTTTGTCTTACCAGGTAAAATGAATTCAGATTCAAATCTCTTTTCCGAGAATGACCTGACCAAGCAAACCCAACCAAGACCGTCACACACAATTCTCACACACACAACATTTAGTAATAATTGCACCATTAGCACTAATTTAAATACACAGAACTGTCAATATGTCTTGTCTATGAGTTTTAACATTAGGTAACATTTTGATGCAGGATTTTGACTTACACAAGAGTTTATTGCCGTTTTATTTTTTTGTTAGGGTAAAAAAGACGAGCATAGTACATGAGCACATAATAGGTGTTTCCCTGATGGTGGAAGAGCATTCTATTCAGTTTGCTATTTGTACTATCGCATATTATTTAAGCATACGTATAGTAGGCTTTGTACTTTTCCTCTAGTGGTGTAGTAAGTGACCTGTGAATTGCAATTAATTGAGTATTTGATCTAGTAAGGTATCTACTTTTAGTCTAGTGGGCTTGGGGTTTTCAGATACTATTTAAACCACTTCATAATGTCAATACAATGTATATCTGTCCTTCTACTTCAGTATAGGATCTGAATACTGCCTCCACCAATGGTCTTCTATGATGCAAATTGAACAGTAGGCTACTGTCAAACCCTCTTTTATATACACAGTGTCTATGGCGAAAAACTCATTTATTTATGTCTATTATTAGTCAATACCTTGTCCATGAGTTTCCAGCACTTCTCCACCATTTTTTTATCGACCACCGCGGGTTGATGCGGCTGTGGAGGCTGCTGGCTCGGTTGAAAGGCGTCCTTCATCAAGCCGATGAGCCCGGCGCCCCTCCTAGGATTTCCGGCCATCAATTCGGCTGGCGACCGTGGGGGTTAGCCCCTGGGCTGGAGGTAGCTTGTTAGCTTCTGACAACCAATGGATTATTATGGGTTTTCCCCCAACAAAACGAGCCTTTTTCCTTTAGCTTTTCATCGCCCTGTCCGTCGGTTGGTCGTTGGGCTAATTTGTCATGCAAAGGCTGTTGAAGAGCTAGAACAAAACCCGCTGTGTGTGTAGGATACACTGCACGCGACGGACGCAGCTAGCTACAAGAAGCTACATCAGGAAAAAAAGCTACATGTATCTCACTTTTAAAAAATCGCCATTTAAATGTCATAGTCGCAGTGTCGTCGCTATGTTTACGTTGTCGCGTCTCTTCAGGGCGAAGTCAGAGAAGCCCCCGCTCCCTCCTCGCCCGTGAAATCCACCCGGCGTATAATAAAACTCGGGTGTTAATGAGACACACACAGCGATCAACACACAGGTCGGGTTGTGTGTGTGTGGTGTGTGTGTGTGTGTGTGTGTGTGCGTGTGTACAGCGGCTTCAGCCAACGGCAAGCGCGAGCGGCCAGTTAGTGTAAACACGGATGTCCGGCTCCGGCCTTCAAAGTAAAAGCACGGAACAATGAATATGCAAAATGCAACAAAATAATATGTATTATATAATATTTTAAACTGTCAACTTAGGAGTGCGGCCATATTTTGTCATGTTCGCGCTATTAACATGTATTGTTAATTTTTTTAAGCCCCTGACTCCTGGAACAATATAGGCTACAGCTAAACAAATATACAGCTAAACAAATAAAATAGATAGGCCTACCTTCAATATCCTTTACAAATTTAAATTTTAAACATATTATCTTAAATCTGCCAAACTCTACTTGTAACTGTTTTAATTAGGCTATATTGTACTTTCACCCTTTTCATTTTAATTCCAGCCATCCAACATCTCTGTCTAAATGTTTTTGTCTATCAGTTGGTGTGTATTTGATGTATTTGCATTGTATATTGTGTTTGTATTGTTGTTTTTGCTTTGCATTTATCTACTAACATAGGTTTTTTTGTGTTACTTTCTACATACGTCTTTTTGTGTTATCCACTATAAAGGTTTTTTTAGGTAACACAAAAAAACGTATGTAGTCTATGTAGTAGGAACTATAGGAACTTTATAATTTTTTGTGTACCTTATTATAAAGTGTTACCGAACTTTAAGAGCTGCTTTTCTTGTATGAAAGTTGCTATATAAATAAAGTTTATTATTATTTCCTATACAACGAAAGTAGGAGTTCCACAACTGAAGGTGCATTAGGAATAAAACAAGATGGGAAAAAAAAAAAAAAAAAAAGACGGTACAAGAAAATCTCTTTATTTATTGCCATGTTAGATTCCAACACTATGTTGTCAAAGCATCAGATACAATTCGGCAAATGGACAGTACAAAAATAATGGTGTTTAATATAAACATCACATCACACACAATCAATGAATATCCCACACAGTCCGCTACCCGTCTGTACTGTGTGTGACTGTGTGTGCACTGAAAAAAAAATCTGTTGTTGATACACAGCCTAGGCTCTGTAAACAAACGGGTATGTAAAACAGAGAGTATTTCATCAAAAGGGGCCCATCATAGCTAGCAACATGCCCGTTACAGAGCCTAGGCTGTGTATTAACAATGAATTTGTCGCAGCGCACACACAGCACAGACAGGTAGCAGACCATGAGGAGATAATCACTGATTTTGACAAAGTGATTTTAACAAGTTGTGTCCAGAATTCCTGCCTCCACCTTTAATATGCACGGCCTATATCATTTTTTTTTTTTTTTTTTTTTTTTACACGTTTATTTTGGATTCTTTCTTTTTAAAGGAACACAAAAACACAACTGAAAAAGCGAACACACAAACACAAAAAACAAACAACTCCATATTCTAAAATAAATAAATCTATATGTGTATTAACAATGGATTCATGTTTTGCAACAACACACACACACACACACACACACACACACACACACACACACACACACACACACACACACACACACACACACACACACACACACACACACACACACACACACACACACACACACACACACACACACACACACACACACACACACACACCCACCCACCCACACCCCCCCCCCCTCCACCCCCTCTATATGGGAGTTCCCGTGTAGCTCAGAGCAATATCCAACAACTTAGCCCCAATATCTTCCTTCTCTCCCCCGGGCATAAACTCCTTAGACAGCTCTCTGTACGTGCTACACACCCTTCTATCTATAACATCCTCCCTGTGTATACCATGCTTCCATCTGTGCCTGGCCTCCCCACACAACACTACCAGAGACCTCCTAGGCAAACCCACTTCCACACGAACTCCCCCAGTTAAACCTAGCTCTTGAAACCCCTCCTCTAAAGACATAGTGAGTGTGGTATTCGAAAGCATATTTAAAGTGACAAGGCGCTCCCCCCATAGCCAGGAATCGTCCAAATGGGGGTCTATGGCGGACCCTCGATCGGGATGGTAGTCCAGGTTGCATTGTTCTACGGGGGTGAAGTCGGCTAGACGTGGATTCTGGGTCATTCGTTGGATCAGTTTCTGACTCAGAGGAGGAAGTCCGTTGAAGCCGGAGAAACGCACTTTCTGTTTCTTGAAGTTCACCTTCGGCCCGAAGTCCTGAAACGATTTGGGAAGAGAGAGGGTTTTGCTTATTTCATTCTTTCTTTTCTTTCAGTAGGCTATTAACATACATTCATAAGAGTGAGGGTGGTTGTGTGTGTGATGTGAGTGAGTGTGTGTAGTGAGTGAATGAGTGAGGTCATCTGTCTGTCTGTCTGTGTGTGTGAGACTGTGATTGTGTTGTTGTGTGTGTGTGTGTGTGTGTGTGTGTGTGTGTGTGTGTGTGGTGTGTGTGTGTGTATGTGAGTGAGTGTTTTGTGTCTGTCCGTCGTCGTCCTGTGTGTTTGTGTGACTGTGTGCATGCGTGCGTGCACGCGCATGTGTCGTCTGTCTGTCTGTCTGTCTCTCAGTCGGGCTGCCTGTCTGTCTGTCTGTCTGTCCACCCGTCTGTCTCTCCGTCCGTCCGTTTACTCATATCACAGTATATTAACCTGTTTCCTTCTCCCGGACTGGGACTCGTTCCAAACATCCTGGTCCATGGCGGCCGTCAGTTCCTTTTCTTCTTCGTCTGTTATGAAGTCCTCCCAGTAGAAAACTCCAGGAAACGGAAAGGAAGTGAATCACAGTCTCTACTAACCGCCAGCCGAGTCTCCGGGTCGTAAATGAAACGATGCACGATCTATAGAGGACAAAAAAAATTATGTTATTAAATTTATAGACATTTTTAGTGGTACGGGAAGTTGAAATCCTTTATTTAGGACTCAAACACTGAAATAACAACAACATGTATTAGTAATGTACAGCAATGAAACCACAACTATTTCCTAATTCACAGTGTATAGGAGGTAGTGAGTGTGAGTGAGTGGAATATGAAAAACAAGCAATGTTATGCTGCTGGTTATTACAACGAGGCTTATGAACGCCAACAAAGCTGTTTTACAATATGATGTAATGTTTACTACTGTGATAAATTGTGTTTTACTGACTACTTAGATATAGTATGGGTCCGTGTAATGATCGTTATTAGGTGTGTGTGTGTGTGTGTGTGTGTGTGTGTGTGTGTGTGTGTTGTGTGGTGTGTGTGGTGTCTGTCTGTCTGTTGTGTGTTTATGGTTGCTTGCCTATAAACGACTAAAGTGGATCGAAATAAACAATACTATTACTACACGTTAGTACGGGCGGCAGTGGAGAAGTGGGTAGGGAGATCGCCTCTGGAGTGCAGGGTTGGAGGTTCGATCCCCGTCTCCCCGCCACATGTCGAAGTGTCCTGAGCAAGACACTGAACCCCAAATTGCTCCCGATGGTTCAGAGAGCGCCTTGCATGGCAGCTACTGCCATCGGTGTATGATGTGTGTATGAATGGGTGAATGTGGTAAGATATGTAAAGCGCTTTGGGCTGAGAAAATCAGCTAGAAGGCGCTATATAGTCAAGTCCATTTACCATTTACCATAGTTCAGACACGAGCGAGATACATGGAATGTCCAGTGCGGGCATCCGTAGCTAACTGCCAGCAACAGTTCCGTGTGTTTCCTATTGATAAAAACAATATAAAACCACATTTTCACAGTCAGTTATATTTACCTTGGGTTCATTCGCCTCTAATTGTCCTTTTCCCTTCAACCTTTCACACTGTAGACACGTCCTTATGCCTTTACAAGCGCAAACAGTCACACCGTCGCTACTGTCAGGAACCATCATGATACATTCTTCTTCTTCGTGTGTTTAAAAAGCAGGAAGTGAAAGTTAGTGGTGAAATAGATCAATGGCGCCACCTAGCGGAATTAGTCGTGTTATGCACCACCAATTTTTTTTAAATAAGTCTACTGTGTAACAAATGAGCTGTAAAGTAGAATTCCGTATTACAATGTACACAACAATCACTGATTTATTAAGATCATATGCAGTGCGGTACTTTTTTAGAATTTGTTTTTGCACCACTTTTAATAGCCTATTAAAACCCAAAATATTCACTGTCCACTCCCAAGACGATACAGCTGATGTCTTGAGTAACCCCTGACTGCAGCTCGCAGATCGAGAGATGTCTTGGCGATCCTAAAATTGTTATTATTTTGCCTACATCTGGTTCACATCAGTTTGGTCTGGCTGTGCAGGCGCGCGCGCGCGCGCGTGTGTGTGTGTGCGTGTCGTGTCTGTCTTGTCTGTCTGCGTGTGTGTGTGTGCGCGCGCTAGATATATTGCCATGAATCTTTGCCCGACACGTTAACGTTCCCCTTAAGGATTGATTGTAATAACGTTTGTGATCCCCGACGTCTCAACTGAAAACAACTGAAGGTCAAAATACTAAAAGTGTTAAAACCAAATATGAAGTTCTCATCAGCTTCTTCTATTTACTTTGTCTTAAAGACCTACTTCACGGTGGAATATGAAGGTGTATTGAACTCTGAGATACTATGTAGTAAATGTGCAAAAAAAATGAAATCGGTTCATCCTAGCCTGAGAAAAGGCAGAAAAGAGTGTTTTATGGTCTCACTGTCTAACCTACATTTCTCTTTCTGTGACATCACAAGTAACAATTTGGAATAAAGATATAGCCCCCTGCTTTGACATCTGGCTAAAAGAGTTCTCTAATACTTTATATATGAAGAAAAGATTTGTTATGAGATTTCAGGGAAAGCAGAGAAGTTTAAACAGATATGTCAGCCTTTCCTTGACTATATAACAGTACTGAAGGGACCTACATGACACCTTATTGACTTTTTATTTTTGCTTAACATTTACCTTTAGTTTAAACAATGTCTTTAGAAACCTGTTAAGTAGCCTAGAATACGCCATGTTAGTTGTTTGTGTTCACTTTTTCCCAAGCCTAAAATATCCTGCCGTGCAATAGCCTCTGACCACCACAGGATGGCGCTCATAACACACGAGCTGCAATAATGATCCAGTAAAATAAAGTGGCCTAACTAAATGTGCTCTGGCTAAACTCATAGATAGTATATAAAACTGCAATGGTTTAATCCCATTAAAAAAGGTGATAAGACCCTGTTGATTTGAAAAAGGTTTGTGACTGAGTTTACATGTGTTTGTTTAGCCACAAAGCCGGCTTCACTGTCTATCTTTCAATGGACACTCTCCATTAAATTTTCCATTTGGTCAAGGAGTAGGCATAATCTTTGGTTGCGTTCCGAATCGCATACTTTCTTTTTCTATTCTACATACTACATCCGACGATAACAAATAATCTAGTTAGGATGCAGTAGCATACTATTGGACATACTTTACTCTCTTATTTCATCATAACATTGCGCCTTGATCTTGCCTCTCTTGCTTTATATCCGTCGCATCCCGTTTGTTTTCATATGGAGGCTTCGTCGATGTGACGTCACTTCACGTGCGCAGTGGATTGTGGGTCAGATCGCCCCAAATAGGATGCAGTTTTCAACACTAACATCTTGGCCGCATGAAGTAGGACATCGGGTACTTCTAACCATCCTAAATCTGTCCACAAGAATCGGGACATCCTAAATCTTTTTCTACATACTTATAGTAAAGTATGCGATTCGGAACGCAACCCTGTCTGCAAAATTTTCCCTAAAAGTGTAGTTAGCAGTCGCATTATGCATGACATGAGAACAGCAATGTGTCCTTGTGTTTCCGTTTTTTGGCCTTTAAATGTTGCTACAGTTTATAATGGTGTAAGTTAAAGCTGGGGTATGTGATTTGTGATTGGTCAAAGTTAACATGAGCTGTACACTTTGAACAAATCAGAGCGAGGCTCGATTCTCTGTTCTTATTGGCTGTTGGGACTGTCCATTCACTTTGGCACGACTTTGTTGGTGTAGAGCGTGTCAGGGAGGGACCATAGGGGAGGGACCAAAGAGAACAAGTGGAGCGGTTGAGGTATTTGGATTCGAATCTCTATCCCAACTGCTATTTTCTCCCCAAATCCTCCACCCCAGCTTTAAATTAAGGGTAGGTGTCTGGGGCTCCTCCTCACCCAGAAAATGTTTTGAATGTTTGCAGTGTGTGTATTGAAACCTTTGGAAAGAGAAAATAAGTCAATGACAGGAAAAAAACACACAGGCTCTTTTATAAATGAAACGCTTTATTTGGCATTATTTTCTTGCAAAAAACAAACAAAAAAAAATATTTAAAAAACAAAAAAACGCAAGCATCAAATAATCACATGTACAGAACGTCATTCACACACATATAGAAGAAATGTTTTCAAATTTCAAACTCGTTATTTTTTTCTCAAATCCAGAACAAACTCAAAAGGAAAAAAAATTGTTGTTTTTTAAAATGTTGTTTATTAAAAAGTTGTATCAAAACGAAAAAGTCGAAATGGGGATTTATGAATGGATGGGTGAAATGTTTAAATGTAACTTCTCTGACCCATAAAAACCTGAGGGCATCCTGAACCTGGTTGTAGCCATTTTATAACAACTTCGACTGTGTTTCGAAACGGCCTACTAACGTCCTCCCTCCTACATACTCAACATGTACATACTAAAAAAAAAAAAAAACTTCCATGTCGTTTGAAAAGACGCATTGCATTGTGGGGAAGGTTGGAGTAGGAAAAGTAACTTATCGATCCATTCACAAAATCTCCCGGAAGTATAAGTACTCATCCGGGCATTTCTCACCTACACACAAACTCGCTACACAACCACAACATACTCAAAATTGACGTCAAAATGAGTATGAGTAGGTCGTTAGTAGGGCTTTTCAAACAAGCCCCTAGCATCTCAAAACAAATAATACGGGAAATGTCATCACTATTTTTTTGTTATTGTTGCAAGTCTCGCAGGCAATGAAAAAAAAAAAAAAAAAAAAAAACGCAAAGTATCTTTTCACAAATAGCTACACAGTGAGTGATTGGTATACAACATATTCACAATACAGAGCTTTGAAGCAGTGCAACCCAGTGTCCAATGCAAGTTTGTGCTATTGTATATACTGTATATTATCGCCACATTCAAAAGTACATTAAATTTACTACTAGCAATTTTATTTTATTTTTAAAATACTTTTCGAGATTTTTTTTTATTTTTTTGATAATCTCAAGATGAAAATAAAACTAGCCTCGCAAGACCAGCTTGTTAGGATATGGGAAAAATATAAATGCAATTTTTGATTTGGTTTTCGGGGTGTGGGGATTGTTTTTTTTAACAGTCAATATGTTCATACATAATAAGGTGGATGTATGTATGTTATGTATGTAAATTGTGTGGCTTCCAATTTAAGATTTGCTGTTGCATCTTTTCAAATGGATTAAAAATGCATCGATGGAATATTTTTTTTTTTTACATTTTGTTGATTTTAGATGTTTGAAAAGTCTGAAGGATTCTGAAAACACCTTACTGTAAAAGATTATCAACACATTTTTACTTTTTACTTTAAAAAAAACCTAATTATTTTCTCTGGTACTTGAATGTAGCGATAATACACACGACAAACCGGGTAAAACTTAAGAAAGACATTAAGATATGTTTGTACCTTCCTTAGCTACGACTTTCTGTTTTTGACACATTAAAAAAAAAATAGAAAAAAATAAAATACTTTTAGACACTTGCTGACGTTCAGTGAATTTGTCACTAAAGAGGAAGGTCTCGAAATTGACAGTTAAAACAGTATATTGTTACTTTAAAAAAAGCACTATATATACAGTATGTCCCTTGTATATTTTGCTTAAAATGTTCAACAATTGTTAATCAGATTGTTAATAAAGTTTTGTTTTATAAAAGGAATAGAAAAAATAGGAAACTGATGTCAGCAGCCAATAACCATTTTCTTGTTAAAATTATTTTGTCTTCGAAAAAATTTAAAAGCACGTTTTGACCGTTTTTCTGTCTAATTATCTATCAAACTGTACATGGACAAAAACTAACCTACGGCAAGCTGGAAGGTACAAAAATAATCTTCTCAAACACTAAGACACTTCTTCAAGCTCTCAACTATCTCTCAGTGGAAATGCAATAGGAAAAAAACACACACACACATTGCAAACCAAGAAACAAAAATAAAAACAAATTCAGTGTATGATGCATTCTCAAAAAAACAGGCACAGCTGATCTCTAAACCTTTTAACATTGGTCCTTTGACTATTTTCTCAAAGGCCTTGGGCTGTACACCACATGTATTTACACAACAGTATGAAGGCTAGACAGCAGTTTGCAAGAAAAAGGCAAAAGTATGGAAGCCTATAAGGGCAACAGGAGACAGAAAAATTACTAATAGGAATTTTTTTGTATTTTTTTAGTATGTACTTAAACTGTCAACTTTATTCTCGAGATTGTATTTCGGCTTAATTCTCGAAGTGCATAATTTTCAATTATTATTTTCTCTCTCCTATGGTCCTTAGAGGCTACCATACAACAGTGTAAATGTTCGAAAAGGGTATTTTTATTTTATTGGTATTATTATTATTATTATTGTGAATCTGGAAGAAAAATCTCTGTATCCCTCCGATTTTTTTTGGGGCAAATTTCAATATCAATTTCTACAAAATATTAGGTGTTTTTTAATCAAAATTGCCAAAAACTGAAGCAAACACACACACAGTGGACGACAAGCCCTTTTTCTGTCAGTGTGTGACTGCTGCTGCTGTGATGAACCAACCAACCAACCAATCAGATTGTCCGGTTTGGTCTCTGACATCATCGCATTCCGCTCTGACATCATCGCGTTCCGTCCTGAAACCAATTAACAACCGACAAACCGACAAACCGACCGACTGACCAACTGACCGAACCTTCCGGAACCCCGATGTACACGAATCAACATGCACAATTTGACCCACACACACACCGTTTGAAAATCCAAATGACGAAAAATCTTTGAGTGTGCCGAAAATATCTTAAATAACAAAATATATATAATATGTACACTTTTATAAAAAAAAAGAATAAAAGAATAAAAGAATAAAAGAAAAATTTAACACAAGGTGATGATGATGCAATTGAGGCATCGTCATAGAAACACACTGAACAACTGCCGATTAGTTTTTTAACTGCAGTTTTGAAAAAAAAAAAAAAATGAAAAACAAATTGAAAAAAAAAATATGGTGGAACTTAACTGAACTGTCAAGGGAGTAAATGATGATTTGAAAATAAGGTACACACCTGTACACACACACCTGTAAGTGTTAATGTGTGTATTAACGAAGATACTGTTTTTGCAAGTTTGTAAATCTACTAAGAACATAAGCATGATATTGGGGGAGGAAGGGGGGGAAATGTCCGGACTGTGAGGTGGCTGTAACACACACACATGCACTCACACGCACGTGCGCACACACAGACGCACGCACGCACACAGTCACTCTCATACCCCACACACACACACACACGCACGCACGCACAGACACACACTTTTTCTTCGCAAACTCCGTCACAAACACTTTATCTTCATCAAAGAAGTCTCTCTCTCTCACACACAAACACACGCACGCGCACACACACACACACACACACACACACACACACACACGCACACACACACACACACACAACGCACCAACACACACACATCTTCATGTGTCCTGCCTCTTTCTGCCGGACATCACTGCTGATCCATCAAGTTTTTACTGTAAGAACAGAGAACAAACACTCAATATTAGCAACTTATTGAAGTCATTGAGCCATTATCTAACGATTTTTTTTGTTTTCAATACTCTGAACTAAAAAATCTCCAACTTCTGAAGCACTTACATCAACTAAACTTTCCATAATCATTCTCAGCACTATTCTGAAGGTTATTACAGAAGGATTTGTTCATATGTTGTTCACTGTCTGATTTATGAGACATTTTGTTCTTAAAAACATGCTGAAAATGCCAAAAAAGAAAAAATTCCTTTTAGACACACTCTTCAGTATTTTAACTCAGGACATCAAATCAACAGAATTTGTTTTCTGCATGCCAGCAGTTAGTGCAGTTTTATTTATTAACTGTTAAATTATTGATGTAAAGGCAGCGGCTACAAACCCAAACACATCCAGATCTAAAATGAGAAACAGCTTGTGTAGGGATGTTAGTGAGCAAACTCTGCATTTTCACGTATATGTAAAGTAATTATTATTATTTATGTTTTTAAAGATATTTTTTTTTGGCATTTTTATGCTTTATTGATAGTGTAGAGACAGAGGTGAAATGGGGCAGAGAGGGGAGTGACATGCAGAGAACGACCGCGGGCTGGAATCGAACCCGGGTCCGCTGCTGGCCGAGGCCCATGGGGGGGGGGACACCCTACCAACTGAGCTAAGGGCGCCCCGTAAAGTAATTCTCCATGGACTTTTCTCTTCTGCATTTTACAAGTTGTTCAAATGTTGTGTATGTTCTGTTTTATGGGATGTAGTGAACCAGCTTCGTCCTTTTTTTGTTTGTTATATAGTAAAGTTAAAGCTATAGTGCGTAACTTTCTCCTATATAAATGTCTGTTACATTCAAGCCATCGCCAAACGAGTTGGCACAAAGTTGATTAAGCCTATTATCAGCTCCACAAAACTCTCTCTGTATTTCTCAGTATGGCAGCGTTTACAAACTGGTGTGTGTGTGTGTCCGACACTGGTGCAGGAGCTCAGAAAAATCCCAAGAAGAGCCCAAGAAATGTTTCAGTTGTTGATTTTTACTGGGAGCTAAGGGTCTAAGGGCGGGGGGAGTGGGGGGG
>CM047519.1:5008600-5013600 GCA_026122265.1 Ammodytes dubius | reverse complement strand
ATTTTTAAAGTTCAAATTTAAAGACATTTAAGACCTTTTTAAGACCTCTAAAATGAAAAAATAATACCAATACCGCGCGGTAACAGAAATCGACAAACTACACTACAGTATACTCCGTAAAGGGTTGCATTAAATCTGACTAACAAATATTCAATGCACTTTAGCTAACAACTGCTGTCTAATTACAGAAAATAAAAATAAATTCAGCAGTCTGAATGAAGACAATGTCCCCCTGCATTTACCATCAAATACATATAAGAGATCACTGTAAAGGAAACCTGAAAACCCAGTCATTACCACCTTTTCAACCAATTATAGAACTGTATCAATTGGTTTACATTTTCTGATTAATCGAGTAACAAGAACAGTTTAATCAATTTAGAAAATATGTGTTAGGTGCAGCATACAATATTTTAATTAGGCTAAATTAAAAATTGGATATTTTTTGGGGAAGAATAATCAGAATGTTCTTCATATTTTAATTCCTTATTCAATAAATAAAAAATGTAGTCCATTAACTTTCTTTTTCAGAACTTATGGCAGAAACTATTTAAAAATTGGTTCCACAGGTCAAGGGAGGTTTTTGCAATTTCAAAATCGTATGTGTATGTTGGCCTAGCCACCTGTAGATTTACATCCATGCTCACGAGACCTGCGGTAATTTGCGCAAAGTAATTTTTTCTTCATACAGTATTGTTGCAGGCATTCAGGTTAATAAACCGCAGGTATTAGGATTGTACCGATTGGCAAAGGAAACGTAGGCTAATATCTGCGATTGATGGGAGGATCGGCAATAGTTTTTATCAAGCCGTCAGAAAGGGAGTGCAGAGTGGAGAGAAAGAAAGTGACAGAAAGAGAGACAAGCAGTGAGATAGAGACCCACGTCTCACTCCATGAGCTCACGCCAAGTCAACGCGACCTGAATGAGCTGAATGAACGTCTGATGAGCAGCTATTTATAAATATAGATAATAATAATAAACATGTTTACTAAACACAATCAACGAGTTGTGTGATTTGCGTCAGTAGCCTACCTATATCATCAGCGGACGGGTGATTGCGCACCTACAAGCAGCGGCAGTGTGTGGTCGCGGGGTGAAAAAAGCCAGCCTCCCTCCACTTCTCACTGAATTTATAATAGCTTGGCATGCATTCTGCCGCGTCGTTCTCTCCTTTTTTGCTCTAACCGCGGCCGACTTCAAATTCGAAAGCAGGGAACACACATTCTTCTTCTACGTTTTAAATGCGGTAACCAGCCTCACACGGCCGTACTGCCTCTAGCGTATGTGTCGGACTTGCCGGATATCTTTGAAGTAGCCTATATAAAACACCGATAAAATAAAAACATAGAAATCTAAAAATTAAACTAGAAAACTAGAAAAAAACAAATAAGGCAAGCTCATTAATTCTGCCCCCGATTAAATTTAATGCCGCCCACCCAATAATTCCAGACTTTTTAAAGACATTTAAGGCCTTGAATATTGAAACTTAAATTTAATGACTTTTAATGCTTTTCAAGATCCGCGGCAACCCTGCCTCAACTGTCAAATCAGTCAATTTAAACTTTTTACCCATGGCAATTTTTTTGGCAGCCTGTTTGTTTGTGTTGCTACAGAGTGTGTGTACAGTGTGTGCAGTGAAAAACAATTTGAAGAGCTCAATTGGTGTGTAGAAGTGCGTGCCTAGCTGTGGGCCAAGGGTGTGTGCAGGTTGAAACCTGGAGACAGGAGGAGCGGTGTCCTGGTCTTCCTCAGTCTTCCAAGCCCGCTGATGCGTAGGGGGTGCTGGTGGAGTTGGGACACGGGACCTCTTTGCGGGTGGTTCTCCTCTTCTCCTGGACCTGGACCACAGATTCACAGAAATCAGTCTCATTATCTCATAACAAAAATATTCAAACTTCACAATTTGTATTTGCAAACAACAGTGTAATAAAAGTCGATGCAAAAACATTTCCATTCTGTACTATTTGTAAATTGTAAAGGGAAATACTTTTACACAGAATACACACCTATTACTATTATTTTCAAACTAAAGTAAACAAAAGTAGTGCTATCAATAGAGAAATCAGTCCCTGTAATGTCAAGAATGCAAAATTCAAGCTAGCTTACATTTACACACTGAGCTTCATTTGCAATTTCTAAAATAAATTATTATACCCATTTATAAACAGCTGTATAGCCTACTACAGTTTGTTTGTTTGTTTCTCTCTCTCTCTCTCTCTCGTAACTTCTGTCTCCTCCCCTCAGCCAGACTAAATGACGACTTTCCACACACACACACACACACACACACACACACACACACACACACACACACACACACACACACACGGGTGTCCATTTATGTGAGACAGCTAGCAAACAAAATTGAGACACACGGGGAAGATTGTACTGTTTTGAACCTAGCCTACATTGTTGCACCCACTAAATCAATAATGCACAGACACTAGCGGAGAATAAAGTAAGACTATTGAAATATATTTCTATTCTCTACCTTTTGAAAACTATTACTTGTTTTCAAACAACAGAAGGCTGGCGACAAGAGTATACAGCTCTGTCACGTCAGTTCCAAAAAAAAATCGGTCATGTCACGGACGCAACATTCAAGCTAGTTTACATGTTCACACTTAGCTTCCATTACAAAAACAGACGTTTTGTCAAATAAATGCTCTCACCCGTCTTCAAATGGATCCATGTCATCTTCATATTCCTCTTTGTCAAAGCCCTCAATGTCGGAATTGGCGTCTTCTTCGTCACTGCTCCTCTCAATCTCGTTGCGGGCCTCAGCTGTAGCTCAACATCCGCGCCATGGTGAAGCCGAAATAGGAGCATGGATAGTTGTCCTTTGTTCAGTGAATGTTGTTTGACAAGTAATGGGGAGGTCCTTAGTGATTACACTAAGTTGATTGGATGGTTTTTCACAAAATCTGACAGCAAGCAGCTCTACCAATCACGCAAGGGAAAGGGTTTGATTGACAAGCGGCTCAGCCAGTAGCGCAAGGGAAAGGATTGATACATTTTCGCGCATCTCAGCAACATATCTCTGGCTGTGAGTCACGTATACTATCGCGAGAATATATCCCGGAAAGGGCAGAATCCCAGCTTTCCGGAGATACTTAAACCATTTTGCTGCGATTTAATAATGTTAAATAATTTATTAAAACATAACGAAATCACCGACAGAACGCAGTAGAACGCAGTACTGCGGGCTCCGGGTTGGAAGGGTTAAAGGTGCAGTGTGTAATATGACATCATCAAGAAAGTTCTAGAATGCAACACTCCCTGGGTAACCCCAACCCTTTCGAATAATAACAGAAGCTACAGTGGCCTTCAAGGACAAGAACAATTCAAAATTTTAAACAATGCTCCTGATGACATTCCAACTATGACACTTTCAAGATGGCGGCACTAGGCCTTGGTCCAAAATATGCAGAAATATGGACATATATGAGACCCTTTCTAAGGGAAAAAATAATAATTCAAAAAAAAAATCAGCTATTATAAACTAAATTAAATACTTATGGATATTATAATTACTTTCTACAAAATCTGCTAGGAAATAAAACCCATAATTCTACATAGTGCAGGTTTAATATAATTACAGGTGCATCTCAAAACATTTGAATATCAATTACATTTTTTCCCGTAATTAAAGTCAAAAAGTGAAACTTTCATCTTTCAATAAACAACATAATTAGTCATTATGAAAAATGTAATCAAAAGAAAGGCCTGACACAATCCATCTGAAAATTTCACTTTTTGAATTAACTTTTCCATATTTTTTTTAGATTAACCTGTCTATGTGTGTGTGTGTGTGTGTGTGTGTGTGTATGACTGTGTGTGTGTGTGTGTGTGTGTCTGTCTGTCTGTCTCTCTCTCTCTCTCTCTCTCTGTCTCTCTCTCTCTGTGTGTGTGTGTGTGTGTGTGTGTGTGTGTGTATCTCCTCACAGTGCACGGTGAGCTGTACTTCTCCCTTCACGTCGTGGCTATCGTTGTCCAGCGGGCGACAGACGTAAAGCCCGCTGTCTGTGCGACTGACTGGGGACAGAGTCAACACATCTCCACTGTGCTCCAAGTCCACATCCAGGTCCTGTGGAGAGAGAAATATACACATAGATCACTCATCAAAACATGTGTGTGTGTGGGGGGGAGGGGGGGGGGGGGGGGGGGGGGGGGTGTGGGAGTGGGGAGTGGGAGTGGGGTGTGGGTGAGTGAGTGAGTGAGTGAGTGAGTGAGTGAGTGAGTGAGTGAGTGAGTGAGTGAGTGAGTGAGTGAGTGAGTGAGTGAGTGAGTGAGTGTGTGTGTGAGTGAGTGAGTGTGTGTGTGTGTGTGTGTGTGTGTGTGTGTGTGTGTGTGTGTGGGTGTGGGTAAGTCTTCGCTAGTCCCTCCAACAACTCACACACACACACATACAGTTCTCCAGAGGGGGTCAGAGTGCAGGGTCAGCCATAGTACAGCGCCCCCTGGAGCAGTTTTGGGGTTAAGTGTCTTGCTCAAGGACACAATGGTAGAGATGGTGGGGCACCGTAGATGTAATAGCGGCCTCTGCTAGTGCTAGAAATAACACTAGAGGTGGCCATCCTATCACCGCAAACGTGACAGAAAGTAATTGGATAACGGTCTCAGAGGTTAGTACAATGGGGAACAGTAGCAGTCTGCAGTTATATTGGAGTTTCTTGGATTTGCACCATTCAGTTTTATTTTATTTTAATTTTTTTTTTTTAACCTTTATTTATACAGGTAAATCCCATTGAGACCGAAGACTCTTTTGCAAGGGAGACCCGTTTCCCTTTCCCACGTTACCATTCACACACACATTCATACACCGATAGCAGCAGGCTAACTATCGACATTCACACAAGGCAAGGTGGTTGAAGTGTCTTGCCCAAGGACACAACAACCATGACACAGGTGGCAGGGCGGGGATCGAACCTCCAACCCTTTGATCATCAGCCGACCCGCTCTACCACCTGAGCCACAGTAACCCCCAAACTTAAATGTG
>CM047519.1:5001100-5006100 GCA_026122265.1 Ammodytes dubius | reverse complement strand
TGACTGTCCGTTATTTCTCGAAAATGGCCCCTGTTAAGGACAAGGGTTTAAAGGGATAATACAGCAATTTAATATCAACATACACTATAAAAGAATAGTCAAAAAGCTGAAATAGCCACACTTTTAGCTCTAAATATGCATGTTTAACAACGAATGGACATTATCAGTGTGATTAATTAATTAAAAAATTAATTTAAATAACTATAGGTTGTACGAGAGCTTTGTCTATCTAGTATGGGATGGTTATAGCTAAAAAAAATGATTCTTAAGGTTTGGAATAAGGAGATGGCCCCCTGCTTTGATATGTGGCTCATGGAGTTCTCTAGTAATGGAGCAAATTCGTTATGAGATCTCAGAGAAAGCAGGAAAATTTAAACAGGTATTGCAGCCTTTCCTTGACGATATAGCAGCGCTGCAGTGAAAATGAAGTATTTAAAAAAGATGTTTTAAAAAAAAAAGCAGCAGACCCGGGTTCGATTCCAGCCCGCGGTCGTTCTCTGCATGTCACACTCCCCTCTCTGCCCCATTTCAACTCTGTCTCTACACTATCAATAAAGCATAAAAATGCCCAAAAAATATATATATAAAAAAAAAAAAAAAAAAAATTCATGCACTAAATTAAATGTACTTATGGATATTATAATTACTTTCTACAAAATCTGCTAGGAAATAAAACCCAAAATTCTACACACTGCAGGTTTTAATATCATAATTTCTATCCAGGCCCATTATAACATCAGATTGAGCATTTACTCACCTCTGTCTCTAAACTATCAATAAAGCATAAAAAAGCCAATAAAATATATCTTTAAAATTTGGAATAGATTGTGGTAGGGGGTTTTAAAACTCACAGTAGACGGTGACGTTGACGCTAGCAGACTCGACGGTCCTTATGGCTCCGGGGACAGAGAAGCTGAGCTCACAGGAGAAGAGAGAGTCTTTGTCCTCCTTCACCACGCGATACTCCAGTTTGCTCTGCAGGGTGTAGAATCCACTGGTGTCCCTGGTGACCAGCGTCAAGAAGTTTATGACTGGAATATTAAAGAAAAAGAGACAGTTTAGATATGGAAATACAGCTCATTATAGCCAATACTGATACCAGAATAAAGGTGGAGTCAGTCAGTGCGTTTACATGTAGAATCATTATGTGGTAAATAAACGGATAAGACTTCAACAGGACTTGTAAAATGCACGTAAACACCTTTATCCGATCTACTTTGCACACAAATCGGCACATTAACGGACAAGCGAAGTTGGATAAGAACACCTAGATAACTTGTTCATAGTCTGCATTCTATCTGTACGTAAACAGGATCGCATATCGGAGTTTGCGTTCTGCGCCTGCTTGAGAATCCCTGCGGAGGATTTCACAAGGAAGTGGAAGGAGACAACGTAATAAATAGTAGAGTTATTGCCGGAAGGGAACCGGACGTGGCTCTATAACCACTTGTCGAAAGGGCTACAGCGCCACCTAGCATAGCGGAGACAGCCATGCATCGGACATTTATCGAATATTTGAAAGGCCATGTATACTCAGACAAGTGACGCGGTCCATTCGAGTGGCAAGTTCGGTATACGTCTTAATCCAATCTAGTTGTCCCATGGAAACGCACTGAGTGATTCTGGAGAACGCTTGTTGTCATTAAAATGCCTTGTGTATGAAATGTGCTATATCAAAAAAGTTGCTATTATTGTTATTGCTAACTTTACCCAATTAAGTGACTAAAATATGTTCTAATACGTAATCATTTTGAACCTTTAGCTGTTTCATACTCACGTCCTGCGGTGGAGACCAGCGGTCTGTTGTTCCGGTACCAGGTGATGTTGGGTTTGGGGAAACCGTTACGAGTCTCACATGATGCAACCTGGACGGAGAGAGAGAGAGAGAGAGAGAGAGAGAGAGAGAGAGAGAGAGAGAGAGAGAGAGAGAGAGAGAAAGAGAGAGAAGAGAGAGAGAGAGAGAGAGAGAGAGAGAGAGAGAGAGAGAGAGAGAGAGAGAGAGAGAAGAGAGAGAGAGAGAGAGAGAGAGAGAGAGAGAGAGAGGAGAGAGAGAGAGAGAGAGAGAGAGAGAGAGGGAGAGAGAGAGAGAGAGTTATAGTCACATTATTGGTCAGATGTGTCTAACAATTAGGGTGTGCAAGTGTACACATCATAAAGAAATTAAAATAATGCATCTGGTTCGTCCAATGATATTGTCATGTCCATGTCAAATAAAATCTACAATACAAAATAACCGTTAAGGAAAAATTAATAAACGAAAAGTTTTGAAAATGACTTCAATGTGTTCTTCAAACACGCAGTATTTGTTTATTTCCTGAACTGCACTACTTTTGGTCAGAATTACCATGTTGGAAAACTACGGATATTTATATTAAGTGTACTCACCACTGGCAGCCCCTCGTTGGTGACAGATATCCCGGTCGGAGCGCCTTCGATGGTCGGAGCCTCTGGAGGAGCTGAAAGAGGAAAATAAAATCACTTTAAGACTAAATATCTGCATCATGAAACTATTATATCCTTAATACTTTGAATATGCCTATAAACAAAGGTTTGTCTGCTGTTGAGAAGGTGTTTTTGGTTGGTTATAGGGACTGAATTTATTTTCATTTGAACATTTTTTTTTCAAACAGACTAGTCGACTAGTCCAAAATAAAATATATATATTTTTTTACTTTCCTGGATAAATAAAGGTTAATTAAAATTACTATTATTTTTTTTTAAGTAGAGTAAAGCTTAATATACAGGTAGGCCTATATTAAAAACCATTGATTTTATTTCCTTACCAAACACTTGGAGGATAGTTTTCCCTCTATGTTTATGTGTCTGTAATGTTTTTTTTAAAAAGTATAATCGTCAGAAATGTATTACTGGAGAACGCTTTTTTTTACAGTTTACAGAGCCGAGGCTGTGTATTAATTAACACATCCCTAGTTAGCTTAGCTTCCTTACCAAAGACTTTCAGGATGGTTTTCCCCTCTGCGTATATAATGTTATGTTTATTTGTGTATTAAAAAGAAAAAAGAATGAAAAAAAAAGAAGTTGAATCGACAAGTAATTTTTTAGTATTTCCACAAAATCTGTCGAATAGCCACACATATGATCCCTCGTTGCTATACTGATTACATTATAAGTTTGTATGTACTTTCCTGGATAAATAAGGGTTTTAAAAAAAGCTTAAACTACATGTATATTACAAACCATTGATGTTATTCCCTTACCAAATGAAAATGCGTGTGAATGCTGAAACAGTTTACGCTAAACTGGATAGCTGAGTATGAAGATTTGAAAAAGGTCTATAAAGGTTTATAAAGTTGTTGAAGTTTATAAAGGTCATAACACTAAGCAAGAAATGTTATTCAAACCTCTATATATTCAACTTTTCAACTCCTTTTAAACTTATTTTACACAATTATGACCTTACCAAAGACTTTCAGGATGGTTTTCAAGCAATATCTGTTGTTTAAATGTGGAAAAAAGCTTAAACTACAGGTATAATATTGAGATTTCTTCCTTACCAAAGACCTTCAGGATGGTCTTCCCCTCTGCGTTGCCGGCTGCGAGCCCATTGACCTGGCAGAAGAATTCCCTCTGGTCGGACAGCAGCGCGTCCTGGATGGTGAGCCGAGTGCTTCTCCGGTCCGACAGCACCGCGATGCGCCCGCTGTAGTCTGTGTTGTTATCCACCATCTGCTCACTGCCGTCCCCATAGAAGATCCTCATACGGGAACTGTTGCCCACCGCTCGCTGTAGGGGGGGGGGGATGGGGGGGGGGGGTGGACGGGCAGGAGAAATGGTTTGTTATGTTAGTTTTGTATTAAGCTGTTACCTACTGCTCGCTGTAAGGGACAGGGAGGAAAAATTAGTTAAAGTTTTTTTTTGTGATTTTTTAAAAACTTTATTTAGATTTTTTATTTTTACTTTTTTTTTTTTTTTTTTTACTTTTTTTACAATAAAACAAAGACACATACAAACCCTGTTGCGCTCTGTAGAAAAAGACAGAAAATGAATTGTACGCGCTCTATCCACTACGCCACCGGAGCGCCCCAGCTATTAACATTGTCAATGCAGGCCTTTATATTTATACTTTTACTTTAGGTAAGGGATTTGAATAATTTCTCCACCACAGTTATGCGGTCGAAATAATCCTAGAAATACAGGCGTAGCCAGTTGGTACAACACACACACACACACACAGACACACACACACACACACACACACACACTGATAGACAGACAGACAGACAGACAGACAGACAGACAGAAAGAAAGAAAGAAAGAAAGAAAGAAAGAAAGAAAGAAAGAAAGAAAGAAAGAAAGAAAGACAGACACAGACAGACACACACTAACAGACAGACAGACACACACACAGACAGACAGACACACACACACACACTCACCCCCCCCCCCCCCCCCCCCAACCAACACACACACACACACACAACAACACACACACACACACACACACACACACACACACACACACACACACACACACACACACACACACACACACACACACACACACACACACACACACACAGCAGTGACTCACCACAAACCACTGGATCATGACGAAGCTTGGGTCGTTGCTGGAGCCGGTGAAGTTGTAGTGACAGGGGATCTGAGCCGGGTCTCCGAGGTAAACCTCCACACTCTCATCTATAGTCAGCTCCACTTTGGCCCACGCTGACAAAACAATAACAATACACACATATAAGAACATATTTTAACGTTTTATACAGTTTTACACTATGAAAACAATAACAATACACACTTAAGAACATATTTTATCTATCTATGCTTTATACAGGACTGTTTTACATTATATTTTAACTTTATTTGCATTTTTACACAGGGGAAAACACAAACAATACACACATATAAGCACATATTTTAACTTTCTAAACAGTTTTAGGCTACATACACAGTAACTATACACATATAAGCACATATTTTAACGTTCTAAACAGGTTTACACTATGAAAAGAGTAACTCAACAC
>CM047519.1:4986100-4991100 GCA_026122265.1 Ammodytes dubius | reverse complement strand
TCGGAGCTTCGTTTTTTTTTTTTTTTTTTTTTTTTTTTTTTTATTTTTTTTTTTAATAATTTTTTTTTTCAAAAAAATGTTTTGCAAGAAGCTTGTACTGCAATATAATGTCATCAAATAATTTTATTTTAGGATATAAAAGTTAGTAATATTGTAGTAGTAGTAGTAGTATTGCTCATTTAGGAGGATATTACATCACTAAGTGTCATAGCTCATCCATTACTTCACCTCCGAGCGCGTAAATCTTCAACAAAATATGCAGATACTGTCAAAATCGGTTCCAGGGAGTATATAGGGATTATTAACGTTTAAAAAAAAAAAAAAAAAAAAAAAAAAAAAATCTTTTTAATTTTTTTTTTTATGTATTTTTTGATGGTGTGTTTTTCTGGAACGAATATTCGAATATTCGCTCGGAAAAACCAACGAATATTCGAAGTCTGAAAAATGGTATTCGGGCCAGCCCTAGTGTCGTCATTCTAGTGTTGTAGTAGAGAGATCACCTTAAAGGGGCAGTGTGTAATATGACATCATCAAGAAAGCTCTACAAAGTTCTAGAATGCAACGCTCTGCGGTATATTCTTTGTTTTTTTTTTCAGCCAGATTTCTGCCGGTCCAATCAGCGAACAGAGGGAGCGGCTCAGAAGCCGACGCATGACATAATACACAATAGAAAAGCGAATGAATAGAAATAAAACATTTAAATAAAATAAAATTGCAGGTTAAAAGGGAAACAGAAAAATCTTCAGACTTGATTTAAACCTGCAGTGTGTAGAATTTTGGGTTTTGCATTCTAGAACTTTGTAGAACTTTCTTGATGATGTCATATTACACACTGCACCTTTAAAAGAGCTGAGAGTTGCAGCAGACCTCTGTATAGTTACTGTATAACCATAGCAACTGTATAACTCAACCACAGTCCAGAAAAATCCCCCTTTGACCACAGTACAGTGAGTATAACTCTTGTTTGCTTTCAAAATATAAATCCAAAGTTCATGAGTAGACTTCCTTCCCCCTTAATGGATCGGTTGGCTTGGACTAAAATACACACCGCAAGTATGGATGGCTTACATTTTGACCTTTCAAAAAGATTAAAGCTACAGTGCGTAACATTTGTCAAAAACATTGGAATGACCCCAATGCACTTCACAGACAAAATGACATTTGAAAGGTAGACTAGAATCTCGAAACTAAAGACACACACACACACACACACACTCTCACGTAGACACACACACACACACACACACATACACTCACTCTCACATAGACACACACACACACACTCACTCTCACGTAGACACACACACTTTCTCACACACTCTCTCTCACACACACACACACACACACACACACACACACACACACACACACACACACACACTCTCACGTAGACACACACACACTCACTCTCACCCAGACACACACACTCTCTCACACACACACACAAAACACACACACCGCACGCAATCTCGAAACCAAACACTCCATCGTATATTAACGTGTGTGAAAGACGAGACATTAAGGTAAGAGGCCAGGTAGGGTATGAAGACCTTTGCTGTTATTTTAACGCGCGTGTGTGTGTGTGTGTGTGTGTGTGTGTGTGTGTGTGTGTGTGTGTGTGTGTGTGTGTGTGTGTGTGTGTGTGTGTGTGTGTTATTCCAACGCTATAAATAGGAATTAATTTTCTTCCCAATCGAAACTCTTTGACGAAAGCTCCGTCCCTCTACTCCTAACAAAGAACTTCTTATCCCCTAGGCCCTATGTGGTCATCATAGGAGAGAGAGAGAAGGAGTGTGTGTGTGTGTGTGTGTGAGAGAGAGAGAGAGAGAGAGGGGAGAGACAGAGGGAGAGAGAGAGAGAGAGTGTGTGTGTGTGTGTCTGAGAGAAAGAGAGAGAGAGAGAAAAAGAGACAGAGAGAGAGGGAGCGAGAATGTGTGTGTGTGTGTGTGTGTGTATCTGAGAGAGAGAGAGAGAGGAAGGGAAAGAGAGAGGAAGAGAAAGAGAGAGGGAGAGAGACACACACAGTCCCCCCCCCCACACACACACAGTCTCACACACACACACACACCCTTGAAAAAAAACCACTAAAAACTAGGTGCAAAGTAAATCAGCTTTCCCTTAACCATCCATCCAGTGTAAAGCAGACAGGGCCACAGAGAGGTAATCAGTCCACTCCTATAATCTCAAGAAAGTGTGTGTGTGTGTGTGTGTGTGTGTGTGTGTGTGTGTGTGTCTGAGTGAGTGAGTGAGTGTGTGAGTGTGTGTGAGTGTGTGTGTGTGTGTGTGTGTGTGTGAGTGTGTGTGTGTGTGTGTGTGTGTGTGTGTGTGTGTGTGTGTGTGAGTGAGAGAGTGAGAGAGAGAGAGAGAGAGAGAGAGAGAGAGAGGAGAGAGAGAGAGAGAGAGAGAGAGAGTGATTCTATAATCTGAAGAAACTCGGAGCTCGGCTAACTTTGAAACTTTGGATTTAAAAAACTAAAGGTCACAGTGAGAGTATCAGTCATATTCAGTATCTATTATATCCAGTACTTTTGCTTTTCTTGGATAGTGGACAATTTTTTTTTCAGGGGTTGACCGCACCAGTATTCAGTTTGAAAAAATATGATTAAAAGGTGCTACGAGGAACTTTTTTAATATTTCTGAAACAGTCTAATTTTTCCTCTGATGATCATGAATTACATGTAACAGCAGCTTAAAGGTGCTCTGAGGAACTTTCAGTTTGTGTTAATTCTAGCGCCCCCCTTTGGACAAAAGCGGTAGTGTTTCTACTACGCCAGCTGTTGTTCCTGGGTGAGCGTATACCCATGACAAAGGCATTAAGAAAAACTATATAGAAATAGCATTCTTTCTTTGCACTGATGGTCTCATTTGCTGTTACATGTCATTTGTGATCATCAGAGGAAAAATGAGACTGTTTCAGAAATATTTCAAAGTTCCTCGTAGCCACTGGCTTTAGACACTATCTCCTTATTCAACATAAACCTTTATAAGCCTAATTAATGTGCCTGAGTCTAATCGTCAAAGTCTTTCTGAGTTTCTATGAATATTATAGACAGATAAAGCCTTTTTTCATTTTTATACATCAAAAATTATTATGTACAGGTCTTTAAGAATGCATGTTTGGAATGTTTTTAAGACCAACATGTCTCATAAATAAGACAATGCACAACATATGAACAAATCCAATCAATTTGTTGTGAAAATAAAAAAATCTAAATTGACCAATGCTTGATTATATATATTTTTGTTCCATTTGAATTTGAATTGTAATATTGCTTTGTGTGTCCGTTTGCATGTGACTGTATTTTTACTGAAGCAAATATATAATAATAATAAAGAAAATCTCAAAATTGACCAATGCATGATTTTTTTATTTATTTTTTTATCATGCGCTGTAAACGTGTGTCTGTCTTTGTTTATTTATTTATATTTATTTATTCTATTTGTTTTATTGTTGTGTGGGTCCGTTTGTGTATGTGACTGTATTAGCAGTACTCAAGCAGCGGCTCTCCTACAACAGAACAAAGGCCTTGTGTGTGCGATTCCTCCTCTTTCATCATATTTAACCAGACAGTTGAGTGAGCGAGCCACACCCAAATCACACACACACACACACACACACCCCACACACACACCACACACACACACTTCCCCAAATCACGGGGATCAAAATATTGAAGTCGGCCCCTCCTACTAAATGTCCCGCTGAGGGGTTAATGCTCTCAAACAGACCCCACGAAATACCCCCCCCCCTTCAAAATACACACACACACACACACACACAGACAGGCACACACACACACACACACACACACACACACACACACACACTCACACACACACAGAAGCTTAACGCTCTCAAAGAGAATATCAGAGTGATCACAGGTGCACTGCTGCGTTAATGAGCAGGAGAGGCTAGTCCCCGTGCCCAGGCCAGACCCCGAAAAACACACACACACGCACGCACACACACACACACACACACACACACACACACACACACACACACACACACACACACACACGACACACACACACACACACACACACACACACACACAGATTTTTCAAAAACAGTGTTCTTTTTTTCCCCCTTTTTTTTAAACAGTGTTCTTTCGACTATATCAATTATGCGAAAACTATACTGAAAGCCACAGCCCGATAACAAATAGAGGATTTTTTAAAAAATTCTCTGACAATTTTCTTGTCAAGTGACCCATGTACAGACACTGCTCATGCTCATGCCAATTTACACGCTTGTATCACAAATTGAAAGATTGTTGCTAACCTGGATGGGAGACCTTTGCCCATTTAATTTCTATATCAAAAACCCGCGCAATGGGGGGGTGCCCTTAGCTCAGTTGGTAGGACGTCCCCCCCATGGGCCCTTAGCTCAGTTGGTAGGACGTCTCCCCCATGGGCCTCGGCCAGCAGCAGACCCGGGTTCGATTCCAGCCCGCGGTCGTTCTCTGCATGTCACTCCCCTCTCTGCCCCATTTCAACTCTGTCTCTACACTATCAATAAAGTAGCCTGGAAATCCTGACCCTGATATCTTGAACGATAGAGGGTCTGGCGACGATCAATAGTAATTTCCAACTCTAGGGGCGGCTCCTACGCGTGCATTTCAAATGCCACTGCACGCAGTTGGATAGCACTACAACCAATCAGAGCGATGCACAAGGTGCGAACGAACAGCTGTTAAACTGTTAAATCAAACGTTTGCCGTTGTCGGTCGGCAAAACAGAACATTCCACTTACTTGCTAATGAAATATTTGAGTCCCGTCTTCCAATTCGTTAAGGGTCGAGGCCAAAGCAGTCTCAAACTCACACAACATATCCGCAGCCATATTTGATGTTTACCATCACGGCTTCGACGTCGCATGCACGTCACTGTCGTCATCCGGTTACGTCCTCCCCGGAGTACCATATAAAGGGCTCTGGCGCGCCCATATTAGATAGAACCAATTGAAACCAATGACCAGATTTCTGGTATTCTTGATA
>CM047519.1:4976100-4981100 GCA_026122265.1 Ammodytes dubius | reverse complement strand
TTCTTCATATATTTTTTTTGTCCAAATTATACAGAACCCAAATAGAATATTAAAAAAAACAACTAAAGGCATACATTTTCTTACCTTTATTCATACAGGTAAATCCCATTGAGTCCGAAGACTCTTTTGCAAGGGAGACCTGTTTTCCTTTCCCACGTTACCATTCACACACACATTCATACACCGATAGCAGCAGGCTAACTATCGACATTCACACGAGGCAAGGTGGGTGAAGTGTCTTGCCCAAGGACACAACAACTATGATACAAGTGGCAGGGCGGGGATCGAACCTCCGACCCTTTGATCATCGGCCGACCCGCTCTACCACCTGAGCAACAGTCTGATTCTAGCCAAACGGACTATAGAAGTGTAACCACCTTTAGAAGAACTAGATTATCTGCTGAGACGTGTATAAATTAACGTCCAAAACACGAGGGGCACCGGGAAAATCCTTTGCTAAGAAGACTCCTCTTTGATTAGGGCGGTTGATCTTTTAACAGCTTCAAATATAAGGGGCCGAGTGGGAGTGTGTGTGTGTGTGTGTGAGTATGCGTGTGTCTCTGCTCTCTCTGTGTTTGTGTGTGTGTGTGTGTGTGTGTGTGTCTCTCTCTCTCTGCTCTCTGCTGTGTGTTTCTGTGTGTGTGTGTGTGTGTGTTTCTGTGTGTGTGTGCATGCGTGTGTGTCTGCTCGCTGCTGTGTGTTTCTGTGTGTGTGTCTCTCTCTCTGCTCTCTGCTGTGTGTGTGTGTGTGTGTGTGTGTGTGTGTGTGTGTGTGTGTGTGTTCTCTCTCTGCTCTCTGCTGTCTGTGTGTGTGTGTGTGTGTGTGTGTGTGTGTGTGTGTGTGTGTGTGTGTGTGTGTGTGTGTGTGTGTGTGTGTGTGTGTGTGTGTGTGTGTGTCTCTCTCTCTCTTGTGTGTGTGTGTGTGTCTCTCTCTCTGTGAGTGTGTGTGTGTGTGTGTGTGTGTGTGTCTCTCTGCTCTGCTGTGTGTGTGTGTGTCTCTCTCTGTGTGTGTGTGTGTGTGTGTTTCTGCTATGTGTGTGTGTGTCTCTGTGTGTGTCTCTCTCTCTCTGTGAGTGTGTGTGTGATTTTTAAGCATCTCTTTATCCTCTCCCTCCCTTTTGAAATGTCAAGTTCAAAGATCCAGAGAGAAGCCTTGATCTGTGAGCTAAGACGACCCAGAACGAACAACTCCTCACGGGCATGAAATCACCTCTTGACGCCGGCTAACCACCACACCACCAGCTAACCACCACACCACCAGCTACCCCATTTAACCTGCTTTTCTTTTCTTTTTCTTTTTTTAAGATATTTTTTGGGCATTTTTATGCTTTATTTGATAGTGCAGAGAGACAGAGGTGAAATGGGGCAGAGAGGGGAGTGACATGCAGAGAACGACCGCGGGTGGGAATCGAACCCGGGTCTGTTGCTGGGCCCGGCCCGGGAGGGGGACGCCTTACCAACTGAGCTGAAGGCGCCCCCCCATTTAACCTGCTTTTAACTGTGTATTAAAGGAATACTTCACCCATACGGAACCGGGGTTCTATCATTATAAAATCGCTATTATGATATAATGAATTAGGTTATTTTTCTTCCCTCAGTCTTCCCTTGGCCCAGCTGTCCTGTTAATCCCTAACCCTACATTTTCCCATGTGTGATGTAGGGCTGCAACTAACGATTATTTTGATAATCGATTAATCTGTCGATTATTTTCTCGATTAATCGATTATTAAACGATTAGTGTTTTGGTCCGTAAAATGTCAGAAAATGGTGAAAAATGTTGATACATTTTCCAAAGCCCATGTTGAGGTCCTCAAATGTATTGTTATGTCCAAAACACACAGATATTTCAGTTTACTGTCATAATAGGATTAAAGAAACCAGAAAATATTCACATTTGAGAAGCTGAAATCAGAGAATTTGGAAATGTTTTATTAAAAAATTACTCAAAACGATTCATCGATTATCAAAATAGTTGTCGATTATTTTAATAATCGATTAATAATCGATTTGTCGATTAATCGTTGCAGCTCTAGTGTGATGTCGCGCATGGGGAACATGTAGGGTTTGACAGTGAGACCATAAAACACTCTTTCTGCCTTTGTCTCAGGTTAGGATGAACTGATTTCTAAATTTGTTTTCACATTTATACTACATAGGATCTCAGAGTTCAATGTATACAGCCGTACTGACTACTCCAACATTACATGTGCTCTATAAATAAACTTAGACTTGACCTGGTAGCCAGACGGCACGCAGACACACATACACGCAGACACACACACACACACACACACACACACACACACGCAGACACACACACACACACACACACACACACACACACACACACACACACACACGATTATATTAACGGCCTGTAAACAAGCTTTTGATGTGAGTTCCGCGTGGGAAGCATTCAGACAGTTTCTAAATCGAGTCAACCTTATTTAATTAGGATTTTTCACTTTCCCAAGCAAAGCGTTCTCTCTGGTGTAACACACACACACACACACACACACACACACACACACACACACACACACACACATACACACGCGCGCACACACACACACACACACTCAAATCCCACCAGACACTGCAGGTGAAATAGGGTAACATGTCTTACTTATAGATAGCATCATGAAAAAAAAATACTATGTACAGGTCTTAAAATATGCATTTTCTGCATGTTTTAAAGAAGAAAATGTCTCATAAATCAGACAATTAACAACATATGAACAAATCCTTCTGTAATAACCTTCAGAATAGTGCTGAGAATGATTATGGAAAGTTTAGTTGATGTAAGTGCTTTAGAAGTTGAGATTTTTGGTTCAGAGTATTGAAAAAAATAACTAATGTTGAGATAATATCCGTTAAAGATGGTTGTATAGTAGAAATATACAGACGCAAACAGACAAGGTTTAGTCAAATAAACACCTGAATGTACATGTTGGACCTTTGATTTGTATTAGTATGAAAGAAGACATGTTATGGAAGCAAACAAAGTTGAAAAAGGCAACAATATAAAGGTTTTTGATGGTGTATAATGAAGAGAAAAGATATATGCTGCTCCATATTTTTAGGGTTGTGTGCCAGAGTTGGTGAATGAAGTACTGCCAGTTAATCTAGTGCCAAACTCAGCCTGATGTCCATTTGAACACTAGCCAGGATAGACAATGAACTGAAAAATATAACACATGGATGGATGGATGGATGGATGGATGGATGGATGGATGGATGGATGGATGTGTAGATGGGTAGATGGGTAGATAGATAGATAGATAGATAGATAGATAGATAGATAGATAGATAGATAGATAGATAGATAGATAGATAGATAGATAGATAGATAGATAGATAGATAGATAGATAGATAGATAGATAGATAGATAGATAGATAGATTGATAGATAGATAGATAGATAGATAGATAGATAGATGGATAGATAGCATTCTCCAGAATCACTGACTACACCTTTAACAGTCACACACAGTCAATCTTTCACAACCTTGAGAATTCCTGAGTTGATACTAAACAACTTTTTAATCTCCAAAGATTACTTTATATTTACCTAACAAAGGTTTTTATCAGCAAGAGACACTGATACTGTTTTCCCCTCAACAGCCGAGAAATATCTCGTAAACTCATGGTGTTAGGATGTCCTAGAGTAAAGGGGTTCCTCCCAGTAACCATGAGGTCTCTGGTTCCTCCTCCCAGTAACCATGAGGTCTCTGATTCCTCCTCCCCGTAACCATGAGGTCTCTGGTTCCTCCTCCCAGTAACCATGAGGTCTCTGGTTCCTCCCAGTAACCATGAGGTCTCTGGTTCCTCCTCCCAGTAACCACAAGGTCTCTGGTTCCTCCTCCCAGTAACCATGAGGTCTCTGGTTCCTCCTCCCAGTAACCATGAGGTCTCTGGTTCGATCCCCGGCACCGGACAGGAGGGTGTTAGTAGTAAAACTAGTAGTGGCTGCTATTACATCTACGGTGCCCACCATCTCTACCATTGTGTCCTTGAGCAATACACATAACTCCAAAACTGTACTATGGCTGACCCTGCGCTCTGACCCCCTCCAAAGCATGCTAACTTGAGAGGGATATGCGAAGAACAAATTTCGATATATACCTTGTGTAAATTGACTTGAACTTAACTTCATAGCACAAGGCCCCAGTGTGCAAAGCATGAATCAGTTTACATTAAGATAATATGGAGATCAAACGCTTGTACAAGGCAGATTTGAGTCCACTGATCAAAGGGTGATGAGATATTAATTAAAAAATGCTGAGACAAAGCTGAGTACAGTTTAGAAATTAAAATAAGTTAGAGAAGTTATAAAGTAGGTTAAAGTTTAGTGTAAGTACAGTATCAACTCAAATTTTGAATCTACATTCGTCAGCCCATTTGACATTGTCTCATGCTTTCCAAGTCTTTACACTGGCATCCAGTCACTCAAAGAATAGATTTCAAAATACTGATGTTGGTTTATAAAGCACTAAATGGTTTAGCGCCAAAATACATTACTGATATGCTGATACGTTATGAACCGTCCAGAGCCCTTAGGTCGTCTGGGACAGGTCTACTTACAGTCCCAAGAGTTAGGACTAAACAAGGAGACAGACAGCTTTTAGTTATTATGCACCAAAAATCTGGAACAAACTCGCAGAAAACTTGAGGTCTGCTGCAACTCATTTCCAGGAGGTACAAATGGGTTCTTCTTTAGCATGTCATTTTCCACACATTAGCCAGACTATATTAAACATATCCAGCAGTAAACACACTCTAATTTCACATGTAAAAGTTACACACTATAACTTTACATTTCCAGGATGTCCACATTGGTCCTTAGCATGTCATTTTACACACATTAACCAGACTATATTAAACATATCCAGCGGTCTTAACCTCAGGGCTTTGTAGGGCCTGGGAAATGTGTGAGTGTCTAATCTATGGGAATGAGTGTCAGCGGCGACATGTTGAAATATGAGACAGAGAGAGATTTTG
>CM047519.1:4953600-4963600 GCA_026122265.1 Ammodytes dubius | reverse complement strand
GTGTGTGCCTGTGTGTGTGTGTGTGTGTGTGTGTCTGCCTGCGTCTGCCTGTGTGTGTCTGCGTGTGTGTGTGTGTATATTTGTGTCTGCCTGCCTGTGTGTGTGTGTGCCTGCGTGTGTGTGTGTGTATATTTGTGTCTACCTGCCTGTGTGTGCGTCTGCCTGTGTGTGTGCGTGTGTGTGTGTTGGCATCTGCCTGTGTGTGTGTGTGTCTGCCTGCCTGTGTGTGTGTCTGCCTGCATCTGCCTGTGTGTGTGTCTGCCTGCCTGTGTGTGTGTGTGTGTATGTGTTTCTGCCTGTGTGTGTGTGTGTGTTTCTGCCTCTGTGTGTGTGTGTGTGTGTGTGTGTGGCTTAGAAAAAGGCGGGAAGGAGGCAGGGACCATTGTAGTATTAGGTTTCTCCGTAACATGAGATTTTGCCCGCTTGCTTGTTGCCCCCCGACACGAGAATGTGACTTATGGGATGGATTGGGGCGTCAGGTGTGTGCAGCTGCTGGCTAAGCTCTGGGGTGTGTGTGTGTGTGTGTGTGTGTGTGTGTGTGTGTGTGTGTGTGCGTGTGTGTGTGTGCGTGTGTGTGTGTATATGTGTGTGTGTGTCTCTGTTTGCAGACCCAAAGCGGATACAAGTGAGATACTAAGGAAGGAAGTAAAACAGGCTTGCTAACCCCCCCAGGAATCTCCATGCTAAGATTTAAGACTCTTTTTAATCTTTTTTTTTTTTTTTTTTTTTAACTTTAAATTTGTTATTAAAGCAGCTATGAGGAACTTTTAAATATTTCTGAAACAGTCAAATTTTTCCTCTGATGATCATAAATTACATGTAAACAGCAAATTAACAGAAAATGTATTACAAACTCACAAAAATGAACGTACATTGATAAACTGTTAAGAATAGATTTGTTAATAGCTACTAAGTGAGCATTGCATATGTGAGACCAACCCATCCATGCATTTACAGCTCTTGAAAAAATTGAGAGACCACTCCAAATGTTCAGTGTCTCTCGTTTTACTATTTATAGGCATATGTTTGAGTAGAATGAACATTTTGGTTTTATAATACAAACTACTGACAACATTTCTACCAAATTCCTCCCTCAAAAAATATTGTCATTTAGAGCATTTCTATTAAGTAATGTAGAGATGAAGATTGAAGAAAAATTCAGACTGGTCTCTTAATTTTTTTCCAGAGCTGTATATACAGGGAGGGATGTTTGTATGGAATATTATAGTGCTGTTTTTTTTTCTTTGTCTTGAAATAAGAAATTCGTTGTTGGTAGTATTTTCGTATTTCAGTTTTTTTGGCAGATTTTTGTCATGTGCTTCTTAAACCGTACACAGGCGAAATGGGCCATCTGTACACGTAACCCTTCATATTTAGACGGCCCCATCTGCCTCTCTTGGGCCCAAATCCAAATGTTGGCAGGACTCCCATCAGTGCCATAGGGGCAGACACAAAACCTCACCAGTATACAGCTCTGGAAAAAATTAAGAGACCACTCCGAATATTTAGTGTCTCTTGTTTTACTATTTAGAGGCTATATGTTTGAGTAGAATGAACATTTTGGTTTTATAATATAAACTACTGACAACATTTCTACCAAATTCCCAACAAAAATATTAATCATTTAGAGAATTTTCAATAAGTTATGAGATGAAGATTTAAAAAAAAATCCAGATTGGTCTTTTAGTTTTTTTCAGAGCTGTATATTAACACTTTCTTTGAGAAGACTTATCCGGGGTTCCTACAGCCAGTCTTAAAAGCATTAAAAAAGATTTTAATATTCTCAAAAAAAGGCCTTCAAAGTATTGCATTTTAGTGGTAAAGTATTGAACTTCCCTTACAAAGGTCTTAAATGTTTTTGATTGCTTAAACCTGCAGTGTGTAGAATTGTGGGTTTTATTTCCTAGCAGATTTTGTAGAAAGTAATTATAATATCCATAAGTACATTTAATTTAGTGCATAATAGCTGAAAACATTTTTTGAATTATTTTTTTTTCCGTTAGAAAGGTTCTCATATATGTCCATATTTCTGCATATTTTGGACCAAGGCCTAGTGCCGCCATCTTGAAAGTGTCATAGTTGGAATGTCATCAGGTGCATTGTTTAAAATTTAGAATTGTTCTTGTCCTTGAAAGCCACTGTAGCTTCTGTTATTATTCAAAATGGTTGGGGTTACCCAGGGAGTGTTGCATTCTAGAACTTTGTAGAACTTACTTGATGATGTCATATTACACACTGCACCTTTAAAGCGCATTTAGAGCTAGCTATACATTCCAAAGGTGTTTGTTTACATTTATTTCACTCCATATTAATCTTATTTTAGAGCTTTAAAAGTCACATACTAAAAGTAACCCGTGGTGGTCTAAAGACAAAGATAGCATTACGTATTAACACATACCATGTTAACAAATTGCAAAGTGCTGACATATTTACGTCATGACTTAGTACAGTGGTGACACACAAGTCTGGGAGCAAAAAGTACGTTTGAAACAAGTGGTCCGAGAGACATTGAATGAGAAATAGCAAAAGCACTACGTCACATTACAAAGGACACTGTCTCGCATTAAGAGCTGTCTGATAAAGATGATTGAGGTGACTATGAGTTAGTATGCATATCACACTGGTAATCAATCAGTTGCATGCTTTTAGTGCATACACAAATTATTCAAACATATGATACAATGCATTTTAATACATTACATTTAACCACCTACTTACTGTAAAATAGGTAAATCTATCCCTACAGCAGTATCATAAAAATACTGTTTACATTGAATGCATCAGAACTAGTAATCCAAATAGTGTAATAAATTAGAATTTTGGACAAACGCGGTAGTGTTTTTACTACGCCAGCTGTTGTTCCTGGGTGAGCGTATACCCATGACAAAGGCATTAAGAAAAACTATATAAAAATTGCTTTTTTTGCACTGATGGTCTCGTTTGCTGTTACATGTCATTTATGATCATCAGAAGAAAAATTAGACAGTTTCAGAAATATTTAAAAGTTCCTCGTAGCACCTTTAACTTGCAATAGAGTATCTTCATATCATGGTTTTGCTATAAAAGATGTAAGTATTTGCCTTTTAAAAAATAAATAAAAATCTATACACTTCTCTGTATATATTTGCAAGTATCTGTACTAGATATGGTGTATTTTTCTGTATAATATTATTTAGCAAAATATATCGCACTGTTGTCTGTTGATCTGTATTTTTTTTTAAATAAAAAAATTTGATCACAAAAAAAAAAGATGTCAGTATTTTTTTCCCATCTCTACCTGGCGCTTACCTAAAGCTATGTGACTCAAATTCCCTTTTGTCGTCGGAAATTCGACATCTGGTTTAATCCACTGTGTCTGTGTGGACATGCAAACAGTGTGGGAGTGGGACTGCTTTCTCCATCACCATCAAGTTTAAGGGACAGTTTAAAGCTAAAGTGCGTAACTTCTGTCACACTCCCCCCATGAGGAATTCTGAGTAACTAACAACCGTAAAATGTGTTTTTTTATGGGTAAAATATCCACTGCAATTTAACATGCATCCATAATGACTGGCAGCTATATTTATTATGTTTACAAAAACCTAATCAACGTTTAAAGCTAGTGTGCGTAACTTCTGTCACACTTACCCCCAATGAGGGATTCTGAGTAATAAACAACAACCCTGTCAATGCATCGCCATCTACATGAGGTAAAGCCTTCAGTGATGGCACATGGATTTTATACCTTCTGCTGTAAGTCAAGGTTTTTTCTTAGCAGTAGAATCAACAACTGAAACATTTCTTGGGCTCTTCTTGGGATTTTTTTTCTGAGCTCCTGCACCAGTGTCATGGGGAGGGGGGGGGGGGGGGCACTAGTTTGTAAACGCTGCCATACTGAGAAATACAGAGAGAGTTTTGTGGAGCTGACAATAGGCTTAATCAACTTTGTGTCAACTCATTTTGGCGATGGCTTGAATGTAACATGTGACATCATTAATTTATATGAAAAAGTTACGCACTATAGCTTTTACTCTATCAAAAGGAAACTGAAGGGGCGCTCCGGTGGCATAGTGGATAGAGCGCGTACCATATTGGCTCCGGCCTTCGTTGCAGTGGTCGCGGGTTCAAATCCGACCCGTGGACCTTTACTGCAGGTCATCCCCCCTCTCTCTCTCTCTCTCTCTCTCTGTCTCCCCATTTCAACTCTGTACTATCTAATAAAGCTTGAAAATGCCAAAAAATAATCTTAAAAAAAAAAGGAAACTGAAAAGCAGAATTTAGACTTTCTTACCCTAGAAGAACTTTGTATTACAAGTTACGCACTATAGCTTTAACATTAAAATGCAGTTGTTTTTTGTTGCTATACGGCTAAGTAGACAGAAATGTACTATCAAACTAGGCAAAAAAACAACCCTCTACATCCATCACCACTGCTCTTAAAATACTGCAGGAATAATCAATGCTGGTGCTACAAGTCCAGCCAAATCCAATATTTAGGATTCAAACGAAACAGCCCTTTTAAGCAACAGTACTCACTCAGCACAGCCATAAAAAAAAATGCGATTTCGGATCCCTGCAGCACTTTCAAGTTCAACTTTCAGCATAACAAAAAAAATACCCTGTGTTCCAATCCCCATACTTCCCTACTATTTAGCATGCCAGAAAAAAGATTTAAAATGTCCCAATACATGCACGTCAATTGTAGTATGCTGAAAATACCTAGATGCCCCGACTAACTCCAATAGCATTTTGGAGTATTCGTCTTTATTCTTAATGACATTTCTCGACATAATGAAAAAAAAAAATCTTCCTTATCTGATTTTTTTTCTTCTCTCCTGTGGCCCTAAAACTCTTCTGTACTTTAGTATGTAGTGTAGTAAAAAAGATGTGATTTGGAACGCAGGGTTAGCTGTTAAGACTAGTTTCTTTGGCCAGTGAAAGCACATGGTGTTCCTTTCCTATCCCCTTGAATGAGTAAGTGCATGAGTGTGTCCCGTGCTTGATTGAGATTGCTTCAACAAACCTGTCTCCCAAACTCCCTTAAATCACTGTCTATCTTCTCCTGGGCCTAGATAGTACACTATATAGATTTTTCTTTTTTTTTATCCACTATGTTGAATGATAGGGGCCCTTTGAATAACACACACACACACACACACACACACACACACACACACACACACACACACACACACACACACACAAACACACACACACACACACACACACACACACACACACACACACACACACACACACACACAACACCACACACACACACACACACACACACACACACACACACACACACACACACACACACACACACACACACACACACACACACCACACACCACACTGATTTAGACAGTTCTTTTTGCACTAGAGAAGAGAGAAAAAAAGAGAGTCAATACTGGTAAGAAAGAGATTCCCTCCCAAAAGGCTGGAGATCAGACTACAGAGGCAAGGCAGCTGTTGGAATATAAAATAAAATCCCACTCCAAAGTTTTCAACTACAGACATTGTAGAAAAAGCCTTCAGTTTGGAGGCTTAAGGCTTCATGTCAACTCAACTCCCTTAACAGCTAAACAGAGAAGGCCCTTTATTTTTTTATAAAAACATGTCTGGTATCGTCCGCGCTTGCAGAGGCTTTAAAGTTTAAACTAAAGACTCCATCAACAAAATACAGAATAAATGGGCTTACAGAGGGAAGAAAATGCAGCTAGAATATTTTTTGGGGCATTTTTGGCCCCAACAGACGGGGGTTAGCAGATTTAAGTGGTTAAGCTACAAACATTTTCAAAGAAATCAATGACTTCTTTGTTTCAGGTTGCGTTCTTAGTCATATAGGCCTACAAAAGGGGCGCTCCGGTGGCGTAGTGGATAGAGCGTGTACCATATCGGCTTCGGCCTTCGTTGCAGTGGTCGCGGGTTCAAATCCAACCCGTGGACCTTTACTGCAGGTCATCCCCCCTCTCTCTCTGTCTCCCCATGTCAACTCTGTATTATCCAATAAAGCTTGAAAATGCCTAAAACAAATACAGGAGCAGTGGCTGTAGGCAATGAAATTCTTAAATCTCCCCTCCCTCCAACAATGCATTAGCCTGGCACCGCCCTCCTACCTACTTCTGCTCAATTTTCATTTCCCTTCAGTAGTCAGTCTGGGTCTGCGGTATATTCTTAGGTTTTCTCCGGACAGATTTTTGACCGGTCCAATCAGCGAACAGAAGGAGTGGCTCAGAAGCCGGCGCATGACATAACGTCACGACCAAACGTTATACGATTGGTTGGCAGATCCAGAGTGGCACTGGGCAGATCCAATAGTTTTAAACTTCAACAGACAGACACCCGCCTTCAAGTGAGTTAACGTTTGTCAATTGAGCGATTCCAGACCTTCTGTACAAATGAAATGAAGTACGATGGTCTGGTAGCACCAGGCTAACAATGCCTCACATGTAAAAGAAGATACAAGAACACACATGTAGGGCTGGGTATTGAAATTCGATACTTTTTGGCACCGACCAAAATGCATCGAAGAAATGTGCTTGTTGCTAGGTATGGTGGGCATCCTTTGTTTACATACCAGTTTACAGAGCCTAGGCTGTGTATCAACACTTTCAGCACACACACAGTACAGACAGGTAGTGGATCATGAGGAGATATTCACTGATTTTGACAAAACAGATGCCTATAAATAGAAAAACGAGAAACACTGAATACTTGGAGTGGTCTCTTTAATTTTTGTTCCAGAGCTGTAGATGCTATCAGTGCTAAGGCAACTTAATAACACCAGTGGGGATCAAACAGTGCACTCTCTTTAATGAGAACAATGAGCGGGATACATTACATTATATGGCTGTCATGACGCGGCTATCACTCAGGCAGCTATGTTAATCCTACATGAACAACTGCTGCCAACAGCTGCACACTTCCTGAAACATGGTGGCAGAGAGAGAGAGAGAGAGAGAGAGGAGGGAGGAGAGAGAGAGAGAGAGAGAGAGAGAGAGAGAGAGAGGAGAGAGAGAGAGAGAGAAGGAGGGAGAGAGAGAGAGAAGGAGGGAAAAGAGAGAGAGACAGAGAGAGGAGAGAGAGAGAGAGAGAGAAGGAGGAGAGAGAGACAGAGACAGACAGAGAGAGAGAGACAGAGAGAGAGAGAGACAGAGAAAGAGAGAGAGAGAGAGGGAGAGAGACAGAGAGAGAGAGAGACAGACAGACAGACAGACAGACAGACAGACAGACAGACAGACAGACAGACAGCAGTGTGAAGGCATTTCCCCTCCACAGGCATTTAACCACATAGACAGATAGGAACTAGGGTCAGGGGACATGACATTCTTTACACCAGGAGACTGTAGCTTACTGGGATGACATTTTTAAATCATATATGAAGGAAGAGGATGTGTGTGTGTGTGTGTGTGTGTGTGTGTGTGTGTGTGTGTGTGTGTGTGTGTGTGTGTGTGTGTGTGTGTGTGTGTGTGTGTGTGTGTGTGTGTGTGTGTGTGTGTGTGTGTGTGTGTGTGCATGCGTGCGTGTTTGTGTGTGTGTGTGTGTGTTTCCCTTCCGATTTGTGCTGGCATTCTTCTGAACAAGGCTGTTGTGGTTTTATAGACAGCACTGCATTTACCACATAGTTATAGATCTACAAATTAATTTTCATATTGTAATAAGCAAGTCTGACCTTTTGGCCCAAATACTAATTTGAATATGTCAATTATAAGATTGGCAGTTTGAGTAATAATTCAAAATTTAATTTGAGAGTATCAATAAATCAATATAAACCTCTCAGAACAATCATTTTAAATGGCACTGCACAGTTAATTCTTTTTTTATTCAAGATTCAAGATTTTTATTTAGTGTCCCAAAAGGGCAAATTTGTTCACAGCAGAAGAGGCGAAACACAAAACAGTACAAACAGTGACGAATACAAACATCACAACCTATGCTTAGGCCTGGGCACGAACGTGCAAAGTGCAAGAATCAAGGAAAAAGTAAGACCAACATAACAAAGTCGAAGTGCCCATGCAGACACAGGTCTTACCGTCATAACAAAAATAAGTTAAAATCATAAAATCATAAAATAAAAACATAAATACAGTATTGTTTAACTAGAACACTAAAACAAACGTTCCATTATAAAAAGCCCAAGCTTCCATATTCAACTTGCTTGTCTTATTTGACCAACTATCAACAAATCTATAAAAATCCCAATGAATAATAAGCTGCATTGCTTCTCAAAATAATCATGTTAAATATCACTACACCGTATTGTATTCTTTTGTATAATAACTCAAATATGACGATCAATTATCAAAAATTAATCAAATACTCAAATGTAAAGAGCGCCTTTTCGATTCTCCAGAACCCAAGCTTCCATATTCAACCTGTTTGTCTTATTTGACCAGCTGTGATAGATAGATAGATAGATAGATAGATAGATAGATAGATAGATAGATAGATAGATAGATATATAGATGGATAGATAGATAGATAGATAGATAGATAGATAGATAGATAGATAGATAGATAGATAGATAGATAGATAGATAGATAGATAGATAGATAGATAGATAGATAGATAGATAGATAGATAGATAGATAGATAGATAGATAGATAGATAGATAGATAGATAGATAGATAGATAGATAGATAGATAGTAGATAGATAGAAAAACATACTGTATCAGAAAGTAGCTACATTTTCTGTCAGTCAACTAATGGTAAATGGACTCCACTTATGTAGCACTTTTCCCTGTTTTTTCACAGACCCAAAGCGCTTTACATTGTTTTTATACAAATTCACCCAATCACACACACATTCGTACACCGATAGCAGCAGCAGCTACCACGCAGGGTGCAAGCTAACCATCAGGAGACATTTAGGGTTCAATGTCTCTTTGCCCAGGGACACTTGGACATGTGGCGGGGAGACGGGGGATCCAACCACCGACCCTGTAACCCAGTGGACGACCGCCCTACACACTTCACCACAGACGCTGGCTAATGAATTACTTGACTTATAATGTCTATATGAAAAACCGTCCATGTGGCTAACTATCCAAATTCTAGCCATCCATCCGTGCACCAGTTTGTAAACGCTGCCATACTGAGAAATACAGAGAGAGTTTTGTAGGGAGCTGATAATAGGCTTAATCATCAACTTTGTGTCAACTCATTTTGGGCGATGGCTTGAATGTTACCTGAAATCCATTTATATGTACAAGTTACGCACTATAGCTTTAACTCTATCAAAAGGAAACGTAAAAGCAGAATTATTTATTTATTATCCATTTTATCCCACACAGTGCTGACCAGAATAACCTGGGAAAAGGAAGCGAGTTGTTTCTAGTGGCGGTTTACCAAGTGCAACATTTAGTCTTTGTAAATGTCTCCTGGTGTGGTTTTGGTTGGGCAGATGTGAACTCAGCAATAGTCACTGTGGTCTGAACCAAAAAGGCCGATTTCAGAGCGCTTGCAGAGGTGGTTTCTGGGACCGTTTCCAAGAAGAACACTAGTGTGGTTCTATTGTAGTGAAAACATGATCCAAACCAATTGCAGTAAGTAAAGCAAAGAGGCTACTGAAATGTATTCACTTAAAAAAGACAAGAATATACCAACATACAAACAATACTCTCAACAAAAGTCCACCATACAGAGAGCAGTATTTGTTGATGTGTGATGTCAAAGCTGTTTTGAATTACAGTATGTTTGTCAGTCCAAACTAGTGGTGTGTAAAACTGACCAAATTGCTAAACGTGTTGTGCCGAATAACGTTTAAACGGTTGGCGATTTTACTAAACGTTTAGTGTTGAAACATTTAGGAGTCACACCCCTAGATCAAACAATGTTAAAATGTAAACCTACACCTACATCATCTCACCATCAGTGCCTAAGGTAGAAAGCTCACCCTGACATACTCTGATATGGATATGGTGTTTTCGCTTGAAGCCAAAAGATACAACAAAACAAATTAATTTATCTGTTAAACTGTCACCCTGAGGCTAGTAACACTAGCATTAGGAGC
>CM047519.1:4931100-4936100 GCA_026122265.1 Ammodytes dubius | reverse complement strand
ACACACACACACACACTACCGTCTCCGGCCAAACTTTTAAAGTCCTCTCTAAGTGATGTATTGTCTGTGTAGCTACGGCATTAGCTTAGCTTGCACTATTTTGGAACCGTGGCCTCAGCGAAACATAGTGGACCTGATGATAAGAAAAGAGTCTTATAATCAAAAGCATTTCATTCCGCCCCTATATACACGCTGCTGTCATGGTGATAAGGATGCAACACACACACACACACACACACACACACACACACACACACACACACACACACACACACACACACACACACACACACACACACACACACACACACAACACACACACACACACACACACACACACACGCTGCTTTTTTTGTGCTCTAAGGACTGCAAATCTGCATAAAGTTTAGGAATATTATTATGCTTTGGCGGTTAATTACTGAGTCGTGAAAAAATTCCTTCACACTGCCCCGGGACGCGGAGAAAGTTTCTGCTGAAATAAGCCTTTTTCACACACACACACACACACACACACACACACACACACACACACACACACACACACACACACACACACACGTCACACACCACACACACACACACACACACACACACACACACACACACACACACACACACACACACACACACACACACACACACCACACACACACACACACACACACACACAGTTCGGCTCGTCACAGTAGAATAAGCGCATTTTACTAATAACATTATATTAATGGTGGCGCCTTTTAACTGTAAGTAAAGCAGGACAGTGTGACAGTTAGACAGTTTGACAGTTGGACATTCAGGATGGGGCCTAAAGAAGCAGCATGCAGCATAACTGGGCCCTCAAGCTAGATTCTGCCTCCATCTACTAAGTTCATTTTTCGCACCTGGGATTTCTCTATTGCGACATGTTAAATTAATAAATGTCTTCCATGAAAACAACCTATAATAATCTTTATTAAGGACTCAGATGGTCCACTCACATCCAACATACACACACACACATAAAACACATTAAAATACATTACTCAATAAAACACTGTACTAAAATAGGTGCAAGCTATCATGCCAATGCTTTGGAAGCCTGGATGTGAACCGATAGCCCATCATAGGGTTGGTTAAAGGTGCAGTGTGTAATATGACATCATCAAGAAAGTTCTAGAAAGTTCTAGAATGCAACACACCCTGGGTAACCCCAACCCTTTCGAATAATAACAGAAGCTACAGTGGCCTTCAAGGACAAGAACAATTCTAAATTCTAAACAATGCACCTGATGACATTCCATCTATGGCACTTTCAAGATGGCGGCACTAGGCCTTGGTCCAAAATATGCAGAAATATGGAGATATATGAGACCCTTTCTAAGGGAAAAATAAATAATAATAAAAAAAAAATTCAGCTATTATGCACTAAATTAAACGTACTTATGGATATTATAATTACTTTCTACAAAATCTGCTAGGAAATAAAACCCAAAATTCTACACACTGCAGGTTTAAGGCTATAATGATGCTATTTTCTGATAAATCCAATCGACACATGAAATTGAACATTAACTTTCGTAACAGTGCCTGACATGTAGGTACATTAGAGGACACAGATAACTGGCTAGCACTGTGCCACCTAGGAACACGGAGCAACAACCTCATGGCATCATTATATGCCACTCTAAGCCTCTGCATGTATGATGTATAAATAAATAAAATTAAACTCTTCCACTATAAAAGGTGTGAGGTTTGCCCCAGTTTTGTTTTATGTTTTAGCTTTGTTTTGTTTCTTGTGTACTTATAGCTTATTTTCTTAATCATTTTGTCTTAGTTATTTATTTTCACCCCATTCTAAGATATACACACACACACACACACACACAACACACACACACACACACACACACACACACACACACACACACACACACACACACACACACACACACACACACACACACACACACACACACACACACACACACAACACACACACACACACACACACACACACACACCACACTACAGAGTTTGTCTGTTGGAGCCATCAGCCCTTGACTGTGTCCGTCTGGCTGGCACCCCCACAGAGACACACTCTGTGGGGGTCACAGAGAGCGGGCAAGGTGGGGATGGTGGGTGGATGGATGGATAGATAGATGGATAGATAGATAGATAGATAGATAGATAGATAGATAGATAGATAGATAGATAGATAGATAGATAGATAGATAGATAGATAGATAGATAGATAGATAGATAGATAGATAGATAGATAGATAGATAGATAGATAGATAGATAGATAGATAGATAGATAGATAGATAGATCATTGGATGAATATATTGGCCAGCACAAAGGGCACCATTTTTTATGAATTTTTTCTCAGAATCTTACTACCCTATGTACATTTTTGGACCTTTGATGTATACTAGTATGAAAGAAGACATGTTATGGAAGATACATAGACAAAAATAGAATAAATTGACCGGTGACGGAAAATATAATGTTTTTGCCTCCAGTGTCGTATTCAAGAATCGGTGAAACATGCCGGGAGCTTTTCCTGGAATGAGATACATTAGATATACTGCACAGAATGTCTGATTAGATTATGTGTGTGTGTGTGTGTGTGTGTGTGTGTGTGTGTGTGTGTGTGTGTGTGTGTGTGTGTGTGTGTGTGTGTGTGTGTGTGTGTGTGTGTGAGTACATGTCTTATTGTTAAGGTGGACAGTATAAATTGGGTTATCGGACCCCTATGTTCTTTTGAATGGGGGGAGAGAGAGTCTTGTGTGTGTGTGTGTGTGTGTGTTGTTAGATCTTACTAGACAGTGTGTGTGTGTGTGTGTGTGTCGGACCCCTATGTTGTTTTGAATGGGGGGGAAGAGTGTGTGTGTGTGTGTGTGTGTGTGTGTGTGTGTGTGTGTGTGTGTGTGTTGTGTGTGTGTGTATTAAGTCATTTCTCAGATCTTGTGTTTTTGCCCTGAAGGCGAATGTCATGTTACCGTCATTGACCCGACTGTTGCCATGGACACCAGACGCCTTAATGATCTAATGAATCACTGTAGCACACCTCACCTCAGACACTGTGTGTGTGTGTGTGTGTGTGTGTGTGTGTGTGTGTGTGTGTGTGTGTGTGTGTGTGTGTGCGCCAGTGTCTGTTTAGTCTGTGTGTGTGTGTGTTTGTGTTTGCGTCTGTGTGTGTGTGTGTGTGTGTCTGTGTCTCTGTGTGTGTGTGCGCGTGAGATATTATGTATGAGAGATAGTGAGTTTGTGTGCGTGCGCTTTTCTGTCTGTGTGTGTGTGTGTGTGTGTGTGTGTGTGTGTGTGTGCGTGCGCTTTTCTGTGTGTGTGTGTGTGTGTGTGTGTGTGTGTGTGTGTGTGTGTGTGTGTGTGTGTGTGTGTGTGTGTGTGTGTGTGTGTGTGTGTGTGTGTGTGTGTGTGTGTGTCTGTGTGGGCGGGGTCAGCCATTGGTCGAATAGAAAGCGAGGGACCCAGGTGGCCAATTGTCCCCAAATACAGTGAATCAGAATTTAGTCAGGGCGAAGTGTGTGTGTGTGTGTGTGTGTGTGTGTGTGTCTGTGTGTGTGTGTGTGTGTGTGTGTGTGAGCATCTCTTAATCACCAGGTAGACAGTCAGACAGCACACTTCAAATTCATTTTTCTCTGATTACATTAACTAGAGATAGTCTATCCTTCACTATAATGGAGAGGGTTAAACCAATGTTGTGTGTAGTGCTACGTTATGTGGAAATCAATTCAAGTCTGCTATGTAAGATAAGGTTATACTGTCTTTTTTTTTATTAAGATATTTTTTTTGGCATTTTTATGCTTTATTGATAGTGTAGAGACAGAGTTGAAATGGGGCAGAGAGGGGAGTGACATGCAGAGAACGACCGCGGACTGGAATCGAACCCGGGTCCGCTGCTGGCCGAGGCCCATGGAGGGGGGGACGCCCTACCAACTGAGCTAAGGGCGCCCCCTATACTGCTGTCTTTGTTGAACATAAATAATTTGAATTTGTAGAGTGTGTATTTGTGTGTGTCTAATAACTCCTTTGTATTACTCCAGATTTGTATGCAACGTTATGTTTATGGTAGTATTTATTTAACTTTGTCTCCTAGTAAGAAAGTTCCTCAAGCACCACTCTGCCATTTTTTTAAATTAGGAATTCAATGTGCCAAATCGTTAATTCTTAATTAGTCGGTGCCACAGGCCTGCTTACAATTTGAAATATATGAAGAAAAATGAACTGAGATATTGGGAGATTTCTGCAGACACATTTAGTTACTTTCTGAAAGGTTGGGGTCCCTAACAAAGCTCATAGTTTGTCTAAAAAGGAAACTGTTCTTCCTTTCCGGAACATGAATGTGGTCAGTAAATCTTCTGTCCATTAAAACGTGATATTCGTTCGTACCGGAGGGAAGTTCAGGCCAACAGGTCACCAGAAACATCACGGCTGCTAATTTATTGGCAGTGTGTGTGTGTGTGTGTGTGTGTGTGCGTCTCCGTTTCTGAGTGTGTGTGTGTGTGTGTTGTCCTTGTCTGTCTGTCTATCTGTGTGTGTGTGTGTGTGTGTGTCCTTGTCTGTCTGTCTATCTGTGTGTGTGTGTGTGTGTGTGTGTGTGTGTGTGTGTGTGTGCGTGTGTGTGTGTGTGTGTGTGTGTGTGTGTGTGTGTGTGTGTGTGTGTGTGTGTGTGTGTGTGTGTGTGTGTGTGTGTGTGTGTGTGTGTGTGTGTGTGTGTGTGTCTTGTCTGTCTGTCTATCTGTGTGTGTGTGTGTGTGTGTGTGTGTGTGTGTGTGTGTGTGTGGTGTGTGTGTGTGTGTGTGTGTGTGTGTGCGTGCGTGTGTGTGTGTGTGTGTGTGTGTGTGTGTGTGTGTGTGTGGCAGCCAGATCGGCCAGCTGTCGAAAAAGCTTTTCGCCAGACTAGAATATATTTTGGCACACGCTTAATTTTACACTTCCTTAATTCCCAGTAATTTCCACGGGATGGTTTCCGTTGGTGTGTGTGTGTGTGTGTGTGTGTGT
>CM047519.1:4913600-4918600 GCA_026122265.1 Ammodytes dubius | reverse complement strand
GTACGGCCGCGGGCGGGAATCGAACCCGGGTCTGCTGCTGGGCCCGGCCCGGCCTTACCAACTGAGCTAAGGGCGCCCCCACTTTGGACATACTTTTACTTATTTATTTCATCATAACATTGCGCCTTGCTCTTGCCTCTTGCTAATATATCCGGCGCATCCCTGTTTGTTTTCATACAAAGGCTCTGTCGATGTGACGTCATTTCAGGTGCGCACTGGATTATGGGTCAGAATCGCCCAAATAGCATGCTGTTTTCACACTAAAAATCTAGTAGACATCCAGGTATTTCTAACCATCCTAAATCTGGCCACAAGAATTGGGACATCCTAAATCTTTTTTCTACCATACTAAATAGTAGAAAGTATGGCAGGGCAAAACTCTCCACTATGTAAATCATGGAAGCTCTTTCATTCTCTGTATTCTTATAAGATTTTATGCTTCAAGATATATTTTTTATTAAAGGTGGAGTCAGTGATTCTGTTGAACGCTTGTTGCCAATATCACTTTTTGTCAAAATCAGTGAATATCTCCTCATGATCCGCTACCTGTCTGTACTGTGTGTGCTGAAACAAAAAATGCAGTGTTAATACACAGCCTAGGCTCTGTAACCTAAACTGGTATGTAAACCATCTGCTTTAGTTATAGTAAAACATTTAAACTTCATAGTTCCTAAAATAAGCCAGAGAAAAGTTTGACATTTGTCCAGAAATATTAATGAATGAAATCGGCTACTTCAGTGTATTTACATGAGGAGCAGAGCATGGTTTAGCTATTACAATGCAATGCTTCCCCCTTGTGGCCAATTTGATGTAGTGCAACAACACAGCACACTCAAAATCACACTATCACTTCAAGACATGCTTGTAAAATACGTTTTAAAAGTATTCTGTGTTCAACATTAAGTAAACAAATATTTACAAGTAAGAGGATAAAACCATAGACACATTATTGGTACAAATATCTCTGTCACACACACACACACACATACACACCGACAGACAGACAGACGCACGCACGCACACACACACAAAATATCGTTTAACTTAACACACACAGTCAGTCAGTCAGTCAGTCAGTCAGTCGCACACACACAAAATATCGTTTAACTATGTCACTCTTACACACACAGTCATACACAGTCAGTCAGCACACACACACACACAACACACACACACACACACACACACACACACACACACAATATCCTTTAACTATCAATATGCTTATCAATCAATCAATCAAAATGTCCAAAATATCAATAATTTTCCTCTCCGGGCATCAAAAAATTTAGTGAAAACAGACACACACATTTTAGTTTGAAGGAGTGTTTTATTAAAAGTACTTTTTGTTTGATGCTAAAATACAAAGCAGCTGCTGAGGAACACACTTTACATTTCCCCTAAATAAATATAATGTTATATGTTATTATTTTCTTTATTCGGTAACATTTCCTTATCCGAGTTTTAAAAAGGTGCTACGAGGAACTTTTAAAATATTTCTAATACGTCTAATTTTTCCTCTGATGATCATAAATGTACATGTAACAGCAAAACGAGACCATCAGTGTAAAAGAATGCTATTTTAATATAGTTTTTTCTTAATGCCTTTGTCATGGGTATACTATACGCTCACCCAGGAACAACAGCTGGCGTGGTTAAAAACACTACCACTTTTGTCCAAAGGGGGCACTAGAATTAACACAACCTGAAAGTTCCTCGTAGCACCTTTAAAATTATGACCAAGACAGAGAAGAAAATCCTACTGAAAAAACCTGACAGTGAATGAGTGATAAATTATAAAGTACTTGACCTATTAAACAACAAACAACATGTCTTTTGAACCAGCCTTTAGTTTACACAAATATAAAATGAAAAAGGAGCAGTACACACAATCAAATGGTATCTGGAGTATTGTTTTGGTTGTTCTGGCGATTTTGTCCCCGTTTTAAAGGTGTAGTCAGTGATTCTGGAGAACGCTTGTTGTCAAAATCACTTTTTTGTCAAAATCAGTGACTATCTAGTGGGCGCCCTTAGCTCAGTTGGTAGGGCGTCCCCCCCCATGTGCCTCGGCCAGCAGCGGACCCGGGTTCGATTCCAGCCCGCGGTCGTTCTCTGCATGTCACTCCCCTCTCTGCCCCATTTCAACTCTTGTCTCTACACTATCAATAAAGCATAAAAATGCCAAAAAAATATCTTTAAAAAAAATATAAAAAATCAGTGAATATCACCTCATGATCTGCTACCTGTCTGTACTGTGTGTGTGTGCTGTAACAAATCTACAGCCTGGGCTCTGTAAATGTGTATGTAAACAAAAAGGGGGACCACTGTAGCAATGGCAACATGTCTTTTTACAGAGCCTAGGCTGTGTATTAAAACTGGATTTTTCTTTCTTTCAGCACACACACAGTACAGACAGGTAGCGGATCATGAGGAGATATTCACTGATTTTGACCAAAAAGTAGATTTTTGACAACAAAGCATTCTCCAGAATCACTGACTACACCTTAAATATTGAGTCTACACTGCTTATAACACAGAGACACAGACACACACACACACACACACACACACACACACACACACACACACACACACACACACAAACAGTGCAGAGACAATAAGGCCTTTAAACTGCTCCCGTCTCAGAACTTCTTGGGTTTGTCCTGGACGATGTACTTCTGGTAGACCACGCCCAGAGTGGTGAAGAAGTTCCCCATGAAGAGGACCATGTAGGAGCAGCCACACATCAACACCTAGGACACGGGAAATAAACAAAGACAAAAACAAGTGTGTGTTAAATGGCTTGATTTTGAACTTTAAAGACACTTAAAGGTGCAGTGTGTAATATGACATCATCAAGAAAGTTCTACAAAGTTCTAGAATGCAACGCTCCCTGGGTAACCCCAGATTTTTAGAAATCGGTTCATCCTAGCCTGAGAAAAGGCAGAAAGAGTGTTTTATGGTCTCACTGTCTAACCCTACATTTTACTAGTGTGTGTCACATCACATTAGTAAAAATGTAGGGTAAGGATTAACAGGACAGCTGGGCCAAGTGAAGACTGAGGGAAGAAAAACCTCATTCATTATATTATAATAGTGATTTTATAATGATAGAACCAGTTCCGTATTAAAGTATTCCTTTAATATTGTGTAGTTTTCAATAACAATGTATTTTTTTGTCTAGCAGAGGCTGAAATTCCTCTCAGATCAAATATTATTGTACCAACCTGCCATTCTTTACACTGCGGGAGCTGAAACATCTTGAAGAGAGTTAAACTGTTGTAGAGCTGCCAGAACTAGGAGAGAGAGACAGGCAGGCAGGCAGGCAGACAGACAGACAGACAGACAGACAGACAGACAGACAGACAGACAGACAGACAGACAGACAGACAGACAGACAGACAGACAGACAGACAGACAGACAGACAGACAGACAGACAAGAGGCAAGAATGAAACCAAAAGCTTTTCTTTTCAGTTTATGATGGTCCATTCCCATATGAGTTCAAATAATAATTCAATTCAACTTTATTTTCAGACACACAGGTACATTTTCCAGTATAAAGAATTTAAAACAATTGTTTAAAGCTGGGGGTATATGATTTCTGATTGGTCAAAGTTAACATGAGCTGTACACTTTGACCAATCAGAGCGAGGCTCCGATTCTCTGTTCTTATTGGCTGTTGGGACTGTCCATTCACTTTGGCACGACTTTGTTGGTGTAGAGCGTGTCAGGGAGGGACCATAGGGGAGGGACCAAAGAGAACAAGTGGAGCGGTTGAGGTATTTGGATTCGAATCTCTATCCCAACTGACATTTTCTCCCAAAATCCTCCACCCCAGCTTTAAACAGTATTTAGATATTTAGATGAAGCCTTTACTCACGTGACCAAAGAAGAGGAATGGCAGTATGAAGGTTAAACCTCTCCACATCCAGGACTGGAACCCCTCTGATAGGAGACAACACAGGCACGGAGATAGGTTACATTTACTCATGTTTTTAAGAACAAAATGTCTCATAAATCAGACAGTGAACAACATATGAACAAATCCTTCTGTAATAACCTTCAGAATAGTGCTGAGAATGATCATGGAAAGTTTAGTTGATGTAAGTGCTTTAGAAGTTGAGCTTTTTGGTTCAGAGTATTGAATAAAAAAAAAAATGTTGAGATAATGTCCGTTAAAGATGGTTGTATAGGAGAAATATACAGACGCAAACAGACAAGGTTTAGTCAAATAAACACCTGAATGTACATTTTGGACCTTTTGATTTATACTAGTATGAAAGAAGACATGTTATGGAAGCAAAATAGACGAATAGAAAAATCTCAAAATTGACCAGTGCTTTAAAAAAATTACAACTAAAGTTTTTGCCTGCCTACCAACTGACTTGACCCACATTTATAAGCTACGCTGCTGACGAGGCTAAAATCAAACTTGTCACTATTTATAACATCAAACACACCTTTGGCAACGCTTTAAACAATGCGATTACACACACACACACACACACACACACACACACACACACACACACACACACACACACACACACACACACACACACACACACACACACACACACACACACACACACACACACACACACACACACACACACACACACACACACACACACACACACACACACACACAAACACTTGACAGCCATATTATTCCACGACCACTGGATTATTAATACACAGTAACAGCTGATGGAACTCAGAGTGAGTGAGTGAGTGAGTGAGTGAGTGAGTGAATGAGTGAGTGAGTGAGTGAGTGAGTGAGTGAGTGAGTGAGTGAGTGAGTGAGTGAGTGAGTGAGTGAGTGAGTGAGTGAGTGAGTGAGTGAGTGTGTGTGTGTGTGAGAGCGAGCGTGCGTGCGTGTGAGTGTGAGTGAGTGAGCGCGTGTGAGCAAGTGAGTGTGTGTGTGTGTTTGTGTGCCTTTGTGGGTGCGAGCGTGTGTGCGTCTGTGTGCGTGTGAGTGAGTGAGTGTGTGTGTGT
>CM047519.1:4863600-4908600 GCA_026122265.1 Ammodytes dubius | reverse complement strand
AAAAATTTTTAAAAAATAATAAAAAAAAAATTAACAAAAAATAATAATTTAAAATAATAATAATAAAAATAATAATAATAATAAAAAAAATAAAAAAATAATAATAAAAAAATAATAAAAATAATAATAATAAAAAAATAATAATAATAATAAAAAATAATAATAATAAAATAAAAAAAAAAAAAAAATAATTAATAAAAAAATAATAATAAAAAATAAAAATAAAAATATAATTAAAAAATAATAATAAAAAAAAAAATAAAAAAATAATAATAATAATAATTTAATTTATTTTATTATTATTTTTTTCTTTTTTTAGGTTTTAACATTTTATTTTATTTTTTTTTTAAAATTTCCCTTTTAAAGAAAACTTTAAATTTAGGCCCTTGGGGGCCTTTTCTTTGTGTTGCCCCAACGGGAAAAAATTTCTTTTTTAAATTATTTTGTTTTAAAATTTCTTTTTAAAAAAAAGGGGTTTAAGGAGAAGGGAAATTTTTTACCTGCCTTTATTGGTTGATTTTTTTTATTGTTTGGTCGAAATGGGATAAAAATTTTATATGGGGGGCCCCCTTTGTTTAAAAACCATTTAAAGCAGGGTTTATTTAAAGTTTATTTTCATCCCCGTCGAAGGTGCATGGAAGTTTTTTATGTTTGTCAAAAAGGTTTTGGCAACAGGTTTTTCCCGTTTACTAAAACCTTTAAAAAGCAAGGCGGAACACAAAAAAAAGCCATAATTTTTATAAATTTTTTTTCTTTTTTGAGGTTTTTTTAAATTCAAATTTTTTTTGGGGGTTAAAAAAAACCCGAACCTACACCCACATTTTTTTTTTTTTAAACTCTTTTTTTAATTTTTTTTGGTGGTGGAAATTTAATATAAAAAATTTAGGTTTTAAATGAAAGTCCGGGTCCCCAAACCCCAATTGGGTACCCTTCGGGGAAAAAAAATTTTTTAAAAAAGGGCATTTGCATTCCAATAAATTCCCAAAATTTTGGGGTGCAAAGCCGGGAAACCCCAAACGGGAAATATGGAAAAAATGGCCTTTCAAGGAAAAAAAAATTTCAAAAAAAAAAAAATTTTATGAAATTAAACTATACTTAATTTTAAAACTTTTTCAAATTTGGAATAAAAAATTTTAAACTCCTTTAAAAAAAAAAAACTAAAAAAAAAATTACTTTATGACAAAAATTTTTATCCCCAATTTTTAAAAAATTTAAAAAACTTGAAAAACCCTTTAAGGGAAAAAAAAAAACTTTTTAATTACTTCCCCATTCAATTTTTTTTTTCCCCTTAAAATTTTTAATTTTGGAAGCGGGGGGGTGGGGGGTTTGGGGGGGTTTTTTGGGGGTTTTTTGTTTTTGGGGGGGGTTTTTTTTTTTATTTTTAAAAAAAAAGGTTTATTGTTTTTGTTTGGTGTGTGTCTTGTGGTGGGGTGGGTTTGGCACCCCGTGTTGGGTGTTGTTGTGAACCAGGTACTTTGAAAAAATAAAAACCCCGTTTTTTTTAAATAAAGCGGAAAAATGTTGAAGAGAAATTTTTTGAAACGGTAAAACGAAATTTTTGCACCCAAAAAATGAAAAAAAATTTTAAAAAATTTTTTCCCCCTTCACAAAATTTAAAAAAAAATAAAAAAAAAAAAATTAAAAAATTTGTAACAAAAAGAAAAAAAAAAAATTTAAAAAGAAAAAAACATTTTAAGAAAAAAACACCCCCATTCAAAAATTTGGTTAAAAAAAATAAAAACTAAATTTCTTTCCCCCTTTTTAAAAATATTTTAAAATAACTTTTTGGAAAAAAATTTATAAATTTTCCCAAATTAAAAAAAATTTTTTTTTTTCTTTTTCAAAAAAATTTTTAAGAGGAAAATTAAAAAATTTAAACCTTTAAAATTTTCCCCATTAGTTTTTATTCAAAAAATGTGGATAAATGAGAAACAGTGTTTTTTAAATTGAGGCTTTTCCAAAAAATTTGGGTTTTTTTCAAACTTTTTCCCCTTTAGGGAGCTTTAGGTTTTAAGCCCCAAAGGTAAAACCAAAAAAATTTTGGTTTTTTTTTTTTTAGACTAACCCCTTTAATTCGTTTTTGGGGTTATATTAAATTAGGGGGTTTTTTTTTGTGGGGGGGGGGTTTTTTTGGGGTTTTGGTGTTTTTTAAGGTTTTTTGAGGGTGTTTTTTGATTTAAGTTTTTTTTTTTGTTCTTAATTTGACAACAACTTTTTTGGGTTTTTGTGGTTTTAAAAAAACCCCCCCCAAAACAAAAAAACACCCTTTTTTGGTTGGTTAAAAATTTTTACAAAAAAACAAAGACTATAATTAAATTTCAAATGAAGCCAAATTCAAATGAAATCCTAAAAAAAAAATTTTTTACTCAAAAAATTTTTCCTGCATAAATTGCCTTTTTTTATTTGAATCCCCTTCTGATCAAATTTCCCCTTTGATTTTTTCTATTAAACTCTATTGCATATTCCTGGGGAAAGGGGTTTTCTTTGCTTCCCTAAATTTTCTTTTTTTTTAATCCCTGAAAATTTTTAATTTTTTTTCCCCCGGAAAAAGGGTTTTTTTAAAGGGGGGGTTCTTTTCCCCAAAAAAAGCCCAGGGGAAAATGTATTTGTTTTTTTTGGGGTAACAAAAAAAAAATGATTTGTTTTTGGGTTTATAGGGTAAAATAAAAGCCCCCCGTCCCCTAACCCCCTAACCCGGCATTGCTTCCCAAAGGAAGTTACCAAAACCCTTTATAAGGACCAAATTATTAAAATGACCCCCGGGTGGGGAAAGTAAACAAAGGGGCCCCCGAGCTGGCAACATGCCAGTTTACAGAGTCTAGGCTGTGTATTAACATTGGAATTTTTAGCACACACACACACACAGTAGCCTACAGGCAGGACACAAACACACACACACACACACACACACACAACACACACACACACACACACACACACACACACACACACACACACACACACACACACACACACACACACACACACACACAACACACACCACACACACAGTAGCCTACAGGCAGGTATGCAGGGGTCGTGAGGACACATTCACTGATTTTGACAACAACACGCATTCTCCATTATAACCGACTCCACCTTTAAGTGCGTATGAATGAATGTAGGCCTATGTATTGGTTAATTTACTTATGCAGTCTATGTGTTTTAAACAATGTCAGTGTGTGTGTGTGTGTGTGTGTGTGTGTGTGTGTGTGTGTGTGTGTGTGTGTGTGTGTGTGTGTCTGTCTGTCTGTCTGTCTGTCTGTCTGTCTGTCTGTCTGTCTGTCTGTCTGTGAGAGAGAGTGAGTGTGTGCGTCACCTTTAAAAAAAATCTCAAATTAATGTATTTCTCGAATCATTCATTGAATACATTTTGATAATATCAGTAGCCTAAAGGAACCTCCATACCCAATAATAGGGGGGCGTATCCCCACTGCCGCCGCCCCGGTTTCGACCCTCTCTCCCGGCTGTTAGCTTACGGCGTTGGGTCGGTGGTAAAAAAAAAAAAACATGGTTAAAAACTCACCTGTATCTGTTGATAGTTGGTCTCTAAATCATTCCATTCGTGTAGACATTCAGTCACGCCCGAAGGAGTTGACAACATGGTCTTAAACTCTTTTAAAAGGACATCAGATAGTTAATGAAATATCCACGCTTCGCAGAGCAACAGTTGGGACTGTGCTGCTGGCTGTGTCAAAATAAAAATAACGGAGACATGTGACTTCCGGGAAGGGCCTTCACACTAAAATCCGTAGTACCGTATAGTAGTAACTTTTTTTTTTAATTTTTTTAATTTTTTTTTTTTAAACCTGCAGTGTGTAGAATCTTGGGTTTTATTTCCTAGCATATTTTGTAGAAAGTAATTATAATGTCCATAAGTACATTTAATTTAGTGCACAATAGCTGAAAAAATATTTGAATTATTATTTTTTCCCTTAGAAAGGGTCTCATATATGTCCATATTTCTGCATATTTTGGACCAAGGCCTTGTCACCGCCATCTTGAAAGTGTCATAGTTGGAATGTCATCAGGTGCATTGTTTAAAATTTAGAATTGTTCTTGTCCTTGAAGGCCACTGTAGCTTCTGTTATTATTCGAAAGGGTTGGGGTTACCCAGGGAGTGTTGCATTCTAGAACTTTGTAGAACTTTCTTGATGAAGTCATATTACACACTGCACCTTTAATTTAAATAAAGTTTATAAGATACAAAAAAAGAGCAAGTTATACAAAATGAGATGAAATACTAAATGAACAATGAATTCAGCTAAAACAGCTACAGCCAGATGTGTAAAATAAAATTCCGTATAAATCATAAAAAACCTTATACATACATCGGTCAGTCATTCCTTCCATACCATTTCTAACAATATTTGTCAATTAAATGATACAATATTTCTGTAAAATTTTGAAACTAGTCCTGCGTTCCAATCCCCATATTACTTCCCTACTATTTAGTATGCCAGAAAAAGATTTAGGATGTCCCAATACAAGCAAGTCAATTGTAGTATGCTGAAAATACATAAATACCCCACTAACTCCAATAGCATTTTGGAGTATTCGTCTGTAGGCTTATTCTTGACATTTTTCTTGACATAATGAAAAAAAAAAAACTTCCTTATCTGATATTTTTCTCTCTCCTGTGGCCCTAAAACTCTTCTGTACTTTAGTATGCAGTGTAGTAAAAAGAAAGAGTATGTGATTCGGAACACAGGGTTAATTTTATAGTGCAATAATGCAATAATGAGTACAACTTTTGTTTATGCTTTTACTTTGTAATGCTGCGTCAGACTTCTGGTTCTAATCTACATCTGGTTGGTTCGATAAAATGACGCGTTGTTGACCTCAACCAATCAGCACCGTCACCGTTACCAACCACTAAAATACATATTCAACTTTTCCCTGAGTTTAACCTGTCAGGCAAAAAATACCGCTATTTAAGAGGCAAATTTAATCACAAGAAATTGACCATATAGCCACAAATTATTGCCTTAAATTTGAGCTGTACTAAAACAGAAAGAAAGCCTATTTTATGTCAACGGGTGGCTGTCTTTTCTACGTCTCCTGTAAGGTAAATATAAGGGCAAAACCACTCGCTAAAAGCTTGTGCTTTGTATTTATAGAGCGTTTGTTATTTGATACTGAAGACAGGGGGGAACTGTAATCCCTTACTTTGTTTCAACCTCTGGCAGATTGGGCTTCGGGTTATAAATAAAAACAAAAAAAGTATAAATAACTTTATTTATAATTACAAAAATAGACAACAAATAACACTAGATATCACAATCCTACTAATTTTACTTAGTTTTTTTAATAGTTGAATGAATGAATGAATGAATGAATGAACGAATGAATGAATGAATGAATGAATGATTTTATTTGACCATTTTGATATAAAAACATAAACAGCACTCTGTCACACATTAAAATACATAAAATAGCCAGGGAGGGATAGACACAAAAAAGCCCGAAGGCTGATTTCCATTGTTGCCTCCTCATAGTTGGTAACTATGTCCATGCAAGGCTGTAATTATAATATATATTTGAGGAAACAAATTGTATGTAAACAAAGGGGGCTCACCATAGCTGGCAACATGCCCGTTTACAGAGCCTAGGCTGTGTGTTAATACTGGAATTTTGGTCCCCCCAAGAATCAACTATAGTTATGGTCGTGTGTCCATGACATGTGCAGTACATCCTTCAATAGTGATTTTGAAATAAATAAAAAAATAAACTTTTTTTACCATGATTACCACGCTTATTGTTACAATATAACAAGTAATATCCAACTACAAATCAGCCATTTTTATTGTCTGAAGTGAATACCAATTAGCCACACACACATCATGGTTGCCATAGCAGTTAATTAATAGTCAAATCTGACCCGTGGACCTTTACTGCAGGTCATCCCCCCCCGCCCCTCTCTCTCTCTCTCTCTCTCTCTCTCTCTCTCTCTCTCTCTGTCTGTCTCCCCATTTCAACTCTGTACTGTCTAATAAAGCTTGAAAATGCCAAAAAATTATCTTTAAAAAAAAATATCATAACAATATTTTTATTTTATTTCCTTTGTTTTTCTCTAGTTCTGTGTTTGTGTTCTATAAAAAGTGAAACTCCAAATGTAAAGTAATAGAAAAAAAACAAAAAAAAATTTATTTCCTTTGTCAGAATCTAGGCTCAGAGATATCGGTGACTTTCTTGCCCGTGACGTGGATCTCCCAGTCGGACAGCTGCTGGAGGAAGCCCGTGTTCGGCCGCATGTTGGCGTCACATTTCAGAGTGAAGTCCCACGCCTCCTGCAGAGAAGAAAGGTCACACCAATAATAGCATTATGTGAACGAGGGAAATGGACCGTTATTTATGGTATTTTCTCATGATTTATATACAGTATATGATCAATGTCCGTGGACTGACTATGTGCTACCGGATACCTGAATTTCTCCAAAGGGATATCTATCTGTCTGTCTGTCTGTCTGTCTGTCTGTCTGTCTGTCTGTCTGTCTGTCTGTCTGTCTGTCTGTCTGTCTGTCTGTCTGTCTATCTATACAAACATTCTCCAGAATCGCTGACTCCTCCTTTAAGTAAGTTAGCATTATGTGAACGAGGGAAATGTACCGTTATTTATGGTATTTTCACATGATTTCTCTATATGATCCATATCAGTGTCATGTCTGTGGGTTAGAAGAGTGGTCGGTATTTTGGGAAATAACTACACACAGTGTCTAGATACAAATATTTGAAAGCTATAGTAGTTAAAGGCCTATTTCACCGGTGGGAATATGAAGGTGTATTGAATTCTGAGATCCTATGTAGTATAAATGTGCAAAAAAAATTGAAATTGGTTCATCCTGTGATGTCACAGAAAGAGAAATGTAGGGTTAGACAGTGAGACCATAAAACACTCGTTCTGCCTTTTCTCAGGCTAAGATGATCCAATTTTGTGTGTGTGTGCGTGCGTGTGTGTGTGTGTGTGTGTGTGTGTGTGCGTCCGTGTGTGTGTGTGTGTGTGTGCGTGCGTGCGTGTGTGCATCCGTGCATGTGTGTGTGTGTGTGTGTGTGTGACCTCCAGGCTGTATTCCAGGTGCTGCATGAGGAAGGCTATAACAGCAGCAGAGCAGCGGCTCCGACCTCGACTGGAGCAGATCAGAACACGAGAACCAGACGAGAGGTGGGAACCTGGGAACACAAGATACACAGAGGATCATAGCTGTTTCAAATACTGTTTTATACTTCTTCAGGACTAGGTGGAGAGATTATGTCTCCACACTGGCCTGGGAACGCCTCGGGATCCCCCAGTCAGAGCTGGTTGATGTGGCCCGGGAAAGAGAAGTTTGGGGTTCCCTGCTCAAGCTGCTGCCCCCGCGACCCGATTTCGGATAAGCGGTTGAAGATGTATGTGTATGTATGTATGGGCTCGGTGTAACTTACCAATAAAACTGCAAAGCTTTTCAAAACTTGAGTATAAATCCGACTGCACTGAGTCAGACACGTTGATGTGAAGGACGGCCTGGTTCCCTTTCTTGGATCTAAAGAGCAACAAGACATTCAGAAGAAAACAGAAGTGAAACATGATATTAAAGACCTACTTCACCGGTTGGAATATGAAGGTGTATTGAACTCGGAGATCCTATTTAGTATAAATGTGCAAAAAAAAAAATTAAATCGGTTCATCCTAGCCTGAGAAAAGGCAGAAAGAGTGTTTTATGGTCTCACTGTCTAACCCTACAGTTTCCTTCTTGTGACATCACAGTAAGGGTCAGGATTAACAGGACAGCTGGGCCAAGGGAAGACTGAGGGAAGACTGAGGGAAGAAAAACCTAATTCATTATATTATAATAGTGATTTTATAATGATAGAACGCCGGTTCCGTATGGGTGAAGTATTCCTTTAAAATGATCAGGATGCGATCTGGGAAAAAATCAGAGGGGGAAAACGATTTATTGGATTAAAAAAAGAAAAAAATTTATTCCTCCTTACTCTAACATAGAAAGCACAATTCTGTATTATCATGTCCACTGTTAATGAATAAAAACAATTACGAATCAGGGAAGTTGGCTAATGTTCTCAGAAAAAACTCTACATTTCCAAAATTAAAGTTGTGAAATCGCCAGAAATAAAATTTGTGAGAAAAAAAAATAAGAGTCTCAGTCCTCTTTAACAATTAGACTCGGGTTAGAATCCAGCCCGGGTCGTTCTCTACATATCATTCTCCTCTCTTCAACTCTATCTCTATAACAAACTGTCTAATAAAAGCTAAAAAAGGCCCAAAAAAATTGTCTAAAAAACCCCCAAAATGATGATATCTCTAGTATGCAGTGCCTGTCTTACTCCAGTGCGTCCTGCGAGACATTCACGATGGATTTGATCTTGAGGTCGGAGAGGATGTGAGGGTCCATCCCCTGTCTCTGGTTCCCCATGTAGAGCAGACCTTCTACGATCTCCACTGGGTACATCTTAATGCTCTCCATCTCCTGAGGTGGGCCAGACATACATTCAAATGTATTTATACACAGTCATTTAAATTAATTAAATTTATTATTATTATTGTTGTTGTCATTATTATTATTATTATTATTATTATTATTATTATTATTATTATTATTATTATTATTATTATTATTATTATTATTATTATTATTATTATTGTTGTTATTATTATTATCATTATTATTATTTGTGCGTGCCCTGCGTGCGTGCCTGCATGTGTGTGTGTTTTTGTCTTCTGTGTGTGTGCCCTGCGTGCGTGCGTGTGTGTGTTTGTGTGTGTGCCTGCATGTGTGTGTGTGTACTGTACCATGATAGTATAAAGTATTTTCTCCGTCCTTAGGAAAGGGTAGAGCCCAGAGAACTCCTGAAACCCTCCCCTCACTATGTGGACTGGATACAGACTCGCTTCAGCCAGGGCCTGGGCACATTGGACTGCCCTGCCTGGAATCACAGCAACAAACACAGGAAAATATCTCGTTAATAGCTATACACAATTATTTTTTATTATGTCATCCAGAAATTTGGTTTAGTCATACTTTTTAGTTGAGACACTATAGGCAAAAACATATTTTATTCAAGCACTGGTCAATTTTGAGATTTCTGTCTATTTATCTTCCATAACATGTCTTCTTTCGTACTAGTATAAATCAAAGGTCCAAATTGTACATTCAGGTGTTTATTTGACTAAACCTTGTCTGTTTGCGTCTGTATATTTCTCCTATACAACCATCTTTAAACGGACATTATCTCAACATTAGTTTTTCTCAATACTCTGAACCAAAAATCTCAATTTCTAAAGCACTTACATCAACTAAACTTTTCATAATCATTCTTAGCACTATTCTGAAGGTTATTACAGTCACAACAAACACATAACAGTGTCTCCTTTATAGCTAAACACCATTATTTTTCTTAATACATTCGTTAACCCAGAGTTACTTTGAAGAAAAATATCTTGTAAATGTCTTACCCGGCTCCTGTAAAGAGCTTGTGAATCCGTCGTAGACAACAACATGCTGCATACTGTCAACCTCCACTGCTTCAGGGAGCAGGAAGCTACCTTCTGAATCCTGGAGAGATGCACACAATGATATGTTACAGTATCTATCTGTCTGTCTGTCTGTCTGTCTATCTATCTATCTATCTATCTATCTATCTGTCTGTCTGTCTGTCTGTCTGTCTGTCTGTCTGTCTGTCTGTCTGTCTGTCTGTCTGTCTGTCTGTCTGTCTGTCTGTCTGTCTGTCTGTCTGTCTGTCTGTCTGTCTGTCTGTCTGTCTGTCTGTCTGTCAGTCAGTCAGTCAGTCAGTCAGTCAGTCAGTCAGTCAGTCCGTCCGTCCGTCCGTCCGTCCGTCCGTCCGTCCGTCCGTCCGTCCGTCCGTCCGTCCGTCCGTCCGTCCGTCCGTCCGTCCGTCCATCCATCCATCCATCCATCCATCCATCCATCCATCCATCCATCCATCCATCCATCCATCCATCCATCCATCTATCTATCTATCTATCTATCTATCTATCTATCTATCTATCTATCTATCTATCTATCTATCTATCTATCTATCTATCCATCCATCCATCTAGGCATTTATGTGTGCATATCTGACAAACAATAGGCTAATATATAATATTATTACATTACATTTACAAACCATTTTGACATTTCTAGCTGTTATGATGTGACTGGTTCTGTAATCTTGGTTATCACGAGCATCTAGTAAAAAAGAGAAATACAATGTTACACAAGCAAGTTACAAATAAAGTTAAATCGAATTCAAATGGCAGCATGCGCCCACAGACTACAGCATGAAAGCTATAGTGCGTAACTTTTTCACATGAATGAATGTTGGTTACATTCAAACCATCGCCAAACGAGTTGACACAAAGTTGATTAAGCCTATCAGCTCCACAAAACTCTCTCTGTATTTCTCAGTATGGCAGCGTTTACAAACTGGTGTCCCCCCCCTGACACTGGTGCAGGAGCTCAGAAAAATCCTCAAGAAGAGCCCAAGAAATGTTTCAGTTGTTGATTTTACTGCTAAGAAAAAAAAACCTGGACGTATACAGCAGAAGGTATAAAATCCATGAGCCATCAACTGAAGGCTTTACCTCATGTAGATGACGGATGCACTGATAGTGTTGTTGTAATCACTCAGAATTCCTCAGTTTTTTGGAGGCATCAGAAGTTACGCATTGTAGCTTTAAACAGTGTGTAATAAAGCTTGTATATAAATGTCTCACCAATCAGACAGAGGTAGTTGATTTCTGCCAGTCTTGACACTCGGCTGCTCTGGTTCAAAAGGTTGTAAAGTTCCAGAGGCTCAAACATTAAAATATCGGCCATCGTATATAAAAGGGACAAAAACAATCACTTATAAGCACGTTTCAGGGTTAATAATTTAGCTAGAAATGTAGTTGAAATACACATCTACACACATGGGCTAAATGCTAATGTCCAACTCATGTGATTTCAAAGAGGCATTTGTTGTTGTTTGCATGTTGCTAAGCGACTCAGCCTCTTCCCTCATTGGTTGGTGAGGATGTGGGGTCTTAAAGTTACAGTCTTTCGATTTCTGGACTATGTAAATTATAGGTTTATACAGAATATAAACAAATAGTTTAAGATAGATAGATAGATAGATAGATAGATAGATAGATAGATAGATAGATAGATAGATAGATAGATAGATGATAGATAGATAGATAGATAGATAGATAGATAGATAGATAGATAGATAGATAGATAGATAGATAGATAGATAGATAGATAGATAGATAGATAGATGATAGATAGATAGATAGATAGATAGATAGATAGATAGATGAGATAGATAGATAGATAGATAGATAGATAGATAGATAGATAGATAGATAGATAGATAGCAGGCGCTGGTGTGGTAAAAACACAACTGCTTTGGCTTTGGGGCGCTACAAAATAAATAAAATATAAACGCAGTGCAACTAAACTGACTAAACAAATTAAATGGCAAATGAATTGAAATTGGGATGTAGCTGTTAAATCATGTGTGTAAGTGTGGACACTATAGCATAGTGATCTTGTGAGCTTAAAGACCTACTTCACCTGTGGAAATATGAAGGTGTATTGAACTCTGAGATCCATTGTAGTATAAATGTGCAAACATTTTTAGAAATCGGTTCATCCTAGCCTGAGAAAAGGCAGAAAGAGTGTTTTATGGTCTCACTGTCTAACCCTACATTTTCCCATGTGTGACATCACATATGGTAAAATGTAGGGTTAGGATTAACAGGACAGCTGGGCCAAGGGAAGACTGAGGGAAGAAAAACCTCATTCATTATATTATAATAGCGATTTTATAATGATAGAACGCTGGTTCCGTCTGGGTGAAGTATTCTTTTAACAATCATTTCACTCCCATTCATCAGTCTGGCCTTTCTCAAATCTATTTAAACCTGCAGTGTGTAGAATTTTGGGTTTTATTTCCTAGCAGATTTTGTAGAAAGTAATTATAATATCCATAAGTACATTTAATTTAGTGCATAATAGCTGAAAAAATAAATTTTAATTATTTTTTTTCCTTAGAAAGGGTCTCATATATGTCCATATTTCTGCACATTTTGGACCAAGGCCTAGTGCCACCATCTTGAAAGTGTCATAGTTGGAATGTCATCAGGTGCATTGTTTAAAATTTAGAATTGTTCTTGTCCTTGAAGGCCACTGTAGCTTCTGTTATTATTCGGACTCCCTGTGAGAAGAGTTACTGTAACTCAATGGGACCTTCCTGGTAAAATAAAGGTTAAATAAAATAAAATAAAATAAAATAAATTCGAAAGGGTTGGAGTTACCCAGGGAGCGTTGCTTTCTAGAACTTTGTAGAACTTTCTTGACGATGTCATATTACACACTGCACCTTTAAGGGAGAGGCCCATGTTACAGTAATCGATACAGTACATCCAACCGGACATCCTGCAACCCAACCAGCTTCAACAATAAGTCAGTCAGTCGAAAGCAGCAGCTGACAAAACCTCAAATATTGAAGTAAAGCAGCGATCACTGAAGCATTGCTAAAAACACATGACTGAGGAGTGTTTAGTTTCATTGATAACCACTCAGTCATTCTGTAAAGGCCACACAGAGAAAGAAGGAGGAACTAAGATGGATACTGTTTCAAACTCTTTATTTACCGATTGGCTTTGAGACATAATTATAAGTGATTATCTTTCACCACAATAACACCTGAGCTAGGTCCTGTTTGAGAAAGAGAGAGAGAGAGAGAGAGAGAGAGAGAAGAGAGAGAGAGAGAGAGAGAGAGAGAGAGAAAGGGAGGGAGGGAGGGACATAGAGAGAGAGGGACAGAGAGAAAGAGAGAGAGGGACATGTCAATCACATGCGAACATCGGCGTAGGTTTCCTTTCAACATTTGGGGAGACATAAATCTGCCCCCGAAGATTTTGAGAGACACACACTTGCATCATTTGAGTTTTATTAATTTTTTTTTTTTTTTTTTTTTTTACAAATGCCACCAGGCTGCTCCATAGTTCATTAGCAAAAGTCTAATTTGTTCCATCAGTTAATTATTATTTTACTACTTGTTATATGTTTGCAGGGAATGTTAAATACGTTCACAGGGATCCTCATCTAACATGGTTTGTGGTTGGTTATTTTTTTTAAAGTGAATTTTCTATCTGGTTCAAGATTTTTGAAGTCAATATGATGGTTATTATTAATTACTGAGTATTTGAGAAGGGGTCAGATTAAATAAGTTTATGCTTCTTCCAACTCCTTTTCGGACATGTTAAATCAAAATATTTAATTGTATTGTTTTTACATGTTCGAAATAAAAACCTACATTCATTCTTTCGTTTCATTTATTAACAATCATCCCTTTGTCCAGGCCCATTGGCAGACAAAGAAGAAAGTCAAGTTTGCTTAAGGGATGTACTTGGTTCAGTCAAATATATCAGATTACAGGTTTTGGATTAATATTAAGCAAGTGTTGGCTTTCAAATATTTGTTGAATACACAAATACACCTACACTTAGACACTGACACACGCATTCATATGAAATTACTTTGCAGAACTATTGGGTTGAATGGTGTGACGTCACATAGCGCCTTGTGTAGATATATAAATAGAGGAGATAAGAGAGTGTGACTGACAGTTTTCTTCAGCTCGAAAGGTAAGCAGCATTCAAGTCATTCCTCAGCGCAGTTTCCTTCTTGTTTTTAATTAATTTCTTATTTTGGGGTATGGATGGGTGGGAGGGGGAATGTTTTTGCATGTATGCATATCTCTGGGTGGGGAGTGTGGGGGGGGGGGGAGTTGTATTAAGCACTTTGTGTTACATTTGATTGTATGAAAAGTGCTATATAAATAAAGTTTGATTGATTGACTGATTGATTGATTGGATGATAAATCTACTTTCCCTGCGTTCCAAATCGCATATTTTTTTCTATTCAACATACTGCAGCTGATCATAAAAATAATTGTATTTGTTGCTAGGGGCAAGCGGGGGGGCCTTTGTTGGGCTGTTTTTTTTTCATGGTAATTTTTCTTTTTTGTTTTATTTCTGTTCTGTTTTAGTTTTAGTTTGTTGTATGTTGTGATGGTGCAGGTGTTTGTTTGTTTGTTTGTTTGTTTGTGGTGTGAATTTTGTTATTTTTTTTAAATGCAATAAATATATTGTTAAAAAAAAATTGTATTTGAAATGTATGTTTAGACTAAATCGAAATGTATATTATTTTGTTTTTTTCAGAGCCTCAGACCGAGCCACATCAGCAGTTGATCAATTTCAGCAGAAATCTGACGATGGGGGTGAGAATTTGAGATTATATTTTTGAGTTCAAATTGTTTAAAGGTGGAGTCAGTGATTCTGGAGAACGCTTGTTGTTAAAATCGCTTTTTGTCAGAATCAGTGAATATCTCCTCACGATCTGCTACCTGTCTGTATTGTGTGTGCTGAAGAATATCCAGTGTTAATAACACAGCTTAGGCTCTGTAAATAGGTTTATAGCGCGCACACATCTATCTATCTATCTATCTATCTATCTATCTATCTATCTATCTATCTATCTATCTATCTATCTATCTATCTATCTATCTATCTATCTATCTATCTATCTATCTATCTATCTATCTATCTATCTATCTATCTATCTATCTATCTATCTATCTATCTATCTATCTATCTATCTATCTATCTATCTTTAAAAAAAGTGCTATACAAAGGAATAAATGTAAAAAAAATAATAATAATAATAATAATAATAATAATAATAATAATAATAATAATAATAATAATAATAATAATAATAATAATAATAATAATAATAATAATAATAATAATAATAATAATCTTTGATGTCTTTTCCAGCTGATCTGGTGTCTGTCCCTGCTCTTGGCTCCAGTGCTGGTCAGCTGCACAGACTCACATCCAACCGACTGCAGTGACGTCCAACATGAAGACCAGAACAGACACAGTGGAGTCTACACCATCTACCCCCTGGGAGAGAGGTCAGATGTCCAGGTATGATGCACCTTCTCTGGGTACTATAGGGCTGCTAGTGGGGGGTCATGTATGGGTCTTTTTTTGTTTTAATTTTTTTTTTTCAAGTTGATGCTTACAGTTTTTCTCAGTCGCTTTGGTGCTTTTCTCACATCAAAATGCTCAAGACAGCACTACACTACTTGTACAGCCATTTGAAAACTACAGTAAAGTTACACATTGCTGTAGTTAGGGGAGTAAGTGAGTACAAGACACTGAATACGTATGTTTCACATTTTTACTGTATATGCTCTTTGCAATTCTACAGCATTGTGCAAAAGAAAAATACACTTCAGTCACTTATTTAGAACAAACATAAAAAAACACCCTTTTGGTAGAGCTGTGCACAAATGTGAACAATATAACAGGACATATTGTAACTGAACATAAGTAAATCATTCTGGCACATCCAGACGTTCCTGTCTGTCTGGCCACATATTTTCATCTACATCACAACGGATATTATCCCTTGCAATGCAGCGAGGAAAGTATCTATGATAAAGAAAAGGTATAACATTTGCTTGACAGAATTTGATAACTAGTTCAACAATTTTGTATGTAATGACTCAAGCAATGAAATGAAGACTATTAGTTTTATTGGGAACGACTATTCAGCACCCATAAGTATAGTTAATTTTGACTGACATGACATAAGCAAATGACAATATTATAAAACAGCAGAGAATTGTATGAAAGCAACTGATACATGTCCAAAAGCATTTGGAATTTGTTCAGAGGAAGGAGAAATTGCTACTATGATGTGCTCAAATGACTAAATGTTGCGGAGGTTGAACTAATAGTTATGAGAATTTTCATTCTGATCTGAGAAAAGCACCAAAGCAACTGAGAGAAACTGTAAATGCTGCTAACATTGAAAAAAAAGAAAAGTAAAGTAACATCCGCCACATGTATTCATCGATGTTTTTATTTGTAGGTTTACTGTGATATGGATACGGATGGAGGAAGGTGGACCGTGAGTATTTTAACAACCAGAACTTCATACACCCCCCCCCCCCCCCTCCTCCCATAGAGTCTCAGTCCTCTTCTCTGCATGTCATTCCCCTCTCTGACCCATTTTCCTGTCCATAAAGCATGGAAAAAATGCCCCAAAATGTATCTTAAAAAACCCCAAATAACGTCTGTAAACTTGACTTTTCCCTCAGGTTTTCCAGAGGAGAATGGACGGCTCAGTGAACTTCTACCGACCCTGGAACCAATACAAGATCGGCTTTGGCAGCGCGGCAGGAGAGCACTGGCTGGGTGAGACATAACAATTCACTGTTTATGAAGCTTAAAGGCCTACTTCCCCAGTGGGAATATGAAGGTGTATTGAACTCGGAGATCCTATGTACAGTAGTATAAATGTGCAACATTTTTAGAAATCGGTTCATCCTAGCCTGAGAAAAGGCAGAAAGAGTGTTTTATGGTCTCACTGTCTCACTGATTTCTATAATGTTTGCACATTTATACCACATAGGATCTCAGAGTTCAATACACATTCATATTCCCACCAGTGAAGTAGGCCTTTAAACATAAAAGCTATAGTGCGTAGCTTCTGTCGCCCCCCATGAGGAATTCTGAGTAATTACAACAACACTGTCGGTGCATCGCCATCTACGTGAGGTAAAGCCTTCAGTGATGGCACATGGATTTTATATCTTCGACTGTACGTCCAGGTTTTTTCTTAGCAGTAGAATCAACAACTGAAACATTTCTTGGGCTCTTCTTGAGGATTTTTCTGAGCTCCTGCACCAGTGTTGGCGGGAGGGGGGCGACACCAGTTTGTAAATGCTGCCATACTGAGAAATACAGAGTTTTGTAGGGAGCTGATAGGCTTTAATCAACTTTGTGTCAACTAGAAAACAACATTAATTGCATTTCCTTACACCAGTAACACAACAATATATGGTGGTAAGACTTGGATTTACACAACTGTTTTTTTGAATTGGTCAGTACTCAGTACTAATTGTTAAACTGTGTGTGTGTGTGTGTGTGTGTGTGTGTGTGTGTCTGTGTGTGTGTGTGTGTGTGTGTGTGTGTGTGTGTGTGTGTGTGTGTGTGTGTGTGTGTGTGTGTGCGTGCGTGCCTGTCTGTCTGCCTGTCTGCCTGTCTGTCTGTCTGTCTCTCTCTCTCTCTCTCTCTCTCTCTCTGTCTGTCTGTCTGTCTGTGTGTATATACGTATAGGTCTTGATAACATCCACTACCTGACCAACAAACCCAACCAGAACTATGAGCTCATGGTTCACCTGGAAGACTTCGAAGGCAACAACGTTTCCGCTCGATACTCAACGATCTCCGTTGCTGCCGAATGTGACGGATATAAACTGCTCGTGTCTGGGTTCAAAGATGGTGGGGCAGGTGAGTGAGTGAGTGAGTGAGTAGTGTGTGTGTGTGTGTGTGTGTGTGTGTGTGTGTGTGTGTGTGTGTGTGTGTGTGTGTGTGTGTGTGTGTGTGTGTGTGTGTGTGTGTGTGTGTGTGAGTGAGTGAGTGAGTGTGAGTGAGTGAGTGAGGGTGAGTGTGTGGTGTGTGAGTGAGTGAGTGAGTGAGTGAGTGAGTGAGTGAGTGAGTGAGTGAGTGAGTGAGTGAGTGAGTGAGTGAGTGAGTGAGTGAGTGAGTGAGTGAGTGAGTGAGTGAGTGAGTGTGTGTGTGTTATTCATCTGTAAACTACTAACTGTCAAGAAAAAGTCCCATGTTTTTTTTACAATTATTTCATTTTTATAATTTTTTTTATCTTGCAATATTTTTTTCCTATGGTCAGCCATAGTACAGCGCCCCTAGAGCAGTTTGGGGTTAAGTGTCTTGCTCAAGGACACAATGGTAGAGATGGTGGGCACCGTAGATGTAATAGCAGCCACCACTAGTTTTACTACCGGGGATCGAACCAGCGACCTCATGGTTACTGGGAGGAGGAACCAGAGACCTCATGGTTACTGGGAGGAGGAACCAGAGACCTTGTGGTTACTGGGAGGAGGAACCAGAGACCTCATGGTTACTGGGAGGAGGAACCAGAGACCTCATGGTTACTGGGAGGAGGAACCAGAGACCTTGTGGTTACTGGGAGGAGGAACCAGAGACCTCATGGTTACTGGGAGGAGGAACCAGAGACTTCATGGTTACTGGTCGGCCCCTCTTTCCTCTAGGACATCCATCCTACCACCCATAATGTGTGTTGTTTTCTTGTGTGTATGTCTTTAGGAGACGCCTTGACGTACCACAGCGGACAGAAGTTTTCCACCTTCGACAAAGACCAAGACTCGTGGCCTATGAACTGCGCCAGGTCTTTCCTGGGGGCTTTCTGGTACAACAGGTGTGTAATGGGAAATATTGCACAGTGTTTAGAATTTAGAATTGTTCTTGTCCTTGAAGGCCACTGTAGCTTCTGTTATTATTCATAAAGGGTTGGGGTTACCCGGGGAGCGTTGCATTCTAGAACTTTGTAGAACTTTCTTGATGACGTCACATTACACAGTGCCCCTTTAAATACTCTTTGCTTGATTATTACAGCCTTATGATCTCAACTTTCTCTCTACAGGTGTCACTATGCCAACCCAAACGGGGTGTACCTATGGGGCGCAGACGCCACTGTGTTTGCTGTTGGGATGGACTGGTACCAGTGGAAAGGTTACGATTACTCCATGAAAACTGTCACCATGATGATACGCCCTCTTGCGACGTCTCCAGGACCAAATTCGAGCCAATTACAAATGGTTGCTGGCTAAACATTAAACAAACACGTGTAAACTCAGTCACTAACCTTTTTCAAATTAAAGGAATACTTCACCCATACGGATCCGGCGTTCTATCATTATAAAATCGCTATTATAATATAATGAATGAGGTTTTTCTTGACAAATAAAGAAACTTTGGGGCAAAAGCCTATTTTTAGTGTGTAACTGTGTCTAGGGTCAAGGTTACTTTGTACCTGAAGGTAAATGTCGGTTTGCAGTTCAAGAAAATGGTGTTCGAACGTAATAATAAAATAAGAAACTTGAGAGACTTTTCTTTGGAGTTTGAAGAATTTACATTTTATTAAAGTTTGTATAAAAATTAAAATGCCACGTCCCCCCCCCCTCTCTCTCCTTCTCCCTCCCTCCCTCCCTCCTTCCCCCCCGCCTCCCCTCCCTCCTTCCCCCCTCCCTCCCTACACAACATGGCTTTGGTCTCGCATGTCATTGAAAACTCTATTTAATCATCAGGTAAAATAAATGAAATAGTCAATCACATTACTTAACAAAACATTACAAACACAACTCTTGGATATATTTAACACCACAGAGAATAGCACACTATAGCTGTGTCCCAATACAGGGGCCGCATCCTTCGAAGGACGCGGTCTTTGGGGGCGACTGTGGCTCATTTAGTAGAGCGGGTTGGCCGATGATCAAAGGGTTGGAGGTTCGATCCCCGCCCTGCCACCTGTGTCATAGTTGTTGTGTCCTTGGGCAAGACACCTCACCCACCTTGCCTTGTGTGAATGTCAATAGTTAGCCTGCTATCGGTGTACGAATGTGTGTGTGTGAATGGTAACGTGGGAAAGGAAAACAGGTCTCCCTTGCAAAAGAGTCTTCGGTCACAACGGGATTTACCTGTATAAATAAAGGTTAAAAAAAAAAATTTTAAATGAAGGCGTGGAATTTTTTTTTACCATCTCTGAAAAAAACCGCAATGAATCTTGGGATATGTTGGGCCGCGAAGGATCCATCTGTTGGACCCTTCAGATCCGTGAAACGAAGGATGCATTTCTCGGCCGCATTTGAAGGAGCCTTTCCAAATGGGACAAGCCTTGACGCGCTGCTATGACGCAATCGGTCTTCAAATGCAGCCTTCGAAGGATGCAGCCCCTCAATTGGGACACAGCTTATAATACTATAACAGAAAAAGCATTCTATTTTTTATTCATACTTTTGCACATTTACAAACTCAAACCATATTTTTTTTGGGTGATGATTTTAAAATAACAAAGTGTTATGAGAAGTATCTATCACACTAGAGTTGGCTAGTTGGATCTTACTGACTCCAACTCACCTCCATAAAGACACTATGTACAGTGTTTGGGGCGGCAGTGGCGAAGTGGGTAGGGAGATCGCCTCTGGAGTGCAGGGTCGGAGATTCGATTCCCCGCCTACCCGCCACATGTCGAAGTGTCCCTGGGCAAAGAGACACTGAACCCCAAATTGCTCCCGATGGTTCAGAAAGCGCCTTGCATGGCAGTATAAAAATGTGTTAAGATATTTGGAAGCGCATTGTGAAGCGCTTTGTGACCCTGGTCTGTGAAGGGCGCTCTATAAATAAAGCTTACTTACTTGCTTACAGTATATTCCCAAATTTGGGATTTTTCTAGATCCATTAACCAACAACATTGGTGATTTAGTGAACCAAGATTCAGGCTTGAAAACCATTTAAAACTTATCTGACGTCTTTTTTCAGTCACGTAGCCCACTGTCTGTCTTATGACCATAGCAAAGATGCATCGTTTCTGTTTAAATAACGTTTTACTTTTGAGTACGGTAACTAAACCAGAAAGTTCGAATCTGTCACTAGCCTCGTTCGACTTGGAGCCGTCTTGCTCAGACCTGCGCAACTATGACGCGCGTCTTGCTGAGCGCACAACAAAAATGCTGCATAAATGCTGCATGCGCTCAGCAAGACGAGCGTCATAATTGCGCAGGTCTGAGCAAGACGGCGACATCTCAAACGAGGCTATTATCTTTCCAACTTTATCACACCCTGAAACTGTCAAGTCTATTCTCGACATTTTCCCAGCGTTCCAAATCACATACTTTTCCCTTTTACTATACTACATACTAAAATCATTCTGGTTTCTAAACTTCAAAATGCAATTGGATGTGTTAGGAGGACATACTGGTATTTTTGGCATACTTCATTTGACATGCATAGTATTGGGAGTGGGACATCCTAAATCTTTTTTCAAGCATACTAAATAGTATGGAAGTAGTATGGGTATTGGAACGCAGGGTCAGTCTTTTTTCAAGAAATTGTATTTTGACTTTTTTTCTCAAAGTGCATAATGCAAACAGAACTTCCTCCTCTCACTGTTTTTGGCCCTAACACTCTTCCGTAGCCGTCCCTTGTGCATCTATCCCTGCGTTCTAAATCTCATACTCTTTCTTTCTTCTATTCTACATACTACATCTGACAATAAAAAGAATCTAGTTAGGATGCATTAGGCATACAGTTGGGACATACTTTTACTTATTTATTTCATCATAACATGGCTCCTTGATCTTGCCTCTTGCTTCTACATCCGTCGCATCCCCGTTTGTTTTCATATGGCGGCTCCGTCGATGTGACGTCACTTCCGGTGCGCACTGGATTGTGGGTCAGAATCACCCAAATAGGATGCAGTTTTCAACACTAAAAATCGTGGCTGGATCTAGTTGTAGACATCCGGGTCTTTCTAACCATCCTAAATCTGGCCTCAAGAATCGGGACATCCTAAATCTTTTTTTCTACCATACTAAATAGTAGAAAGTATGGGGATTGGAAGGCAGGGTAGGTGTTGAGATTTTAAGCTAAAGGTCTTTCAGGTGGACCTATGGGGGGAGTGGGCCGGGGAGTGGGCCGGGGACCCGTTGGTGTGGATGTGGTTTGGGAAGCTGGTGTAACACGGAGGGTTGTCCAGCTCAGACGGAGATCCAAGACTGTTACTAGAGGAATCATCCATGGAGGGGTCCTGGAAAAAACAAGAAAAATTCTGAATAAATCAATAATGTACTAACAGTCAGGGGACTTACACAAAACTTTTTTTTTATTTTATTTTTTATTTTTTTTACTTTTGTCACAAAATTATAATCTTGTATGATAAAACGAAATGAAAAAATATAAGAAAAATTCTGACTTAATCAAATTATGTACTACATTGGGGACTTAAACAAAATAAAAAATAATAATAATAATAAATTTTGTCATGAAATAATAATTTGTATGATAAATCTAGTTAATTAGTAAATGGGTTTATATTGTAGAAAGTGGCTCCTAGATTTCCTGAAAATGAACACATATTCCCAAAGATTTATGAAAAGCAGTACCAAACAATTCTCAAACGGTCAATGGTGGCCATGTTTGTTGACTTGCTAAAATTTGATACACAAGTATGTCAGTCTCCTATGAACTTAAGCAAATATAACATGTATTGTATGCACTTTAAAACAATTATTACTTAATGCATGATTTACTCATTTGCACTGTTACGTCTCAAACGTACTATCACGTTCATATTATTTTATTAATTTAGTTAAGTCTTATTTGTAACCCTTAATTTTTTTTTATCTTGAATTTAGGTAAAGTTATGAGTATGTTAGTGTTTTATATTAATAAAAATCTTAATTTAGCCTATGTATGTTTAATTATGTCTGTTATGACTGGATAACCGAATTTCCATCGATAAATATAATGTATCTACATCTATTATTATCTATCTATCTATGATCTTCAACATTATCTATTATCTACCTATCTATCATCTATCTTCATCATTATCTATCTGATTATATTATCTTCTATCTATCATCTAGTGTTGATGATAGAAATACCTTTTGCTGCAGGATGTAGAGCGAAGTCACTGCATTCACTCCATTCACTCCGTTACGCTCCGATACTTTTCGGATGCAAGTCTACGGCAAAGCCAAAAAAAAACATAGAAATATCATTCATACAAATTTCCATCAGGGATAATTCACTCAGTTTAAATTAGCTGATCACTTTTTGTATTAAAGGTACAGTGGTAATATCGGAGTATTTGGTGGCATCTAGTGGTGAGATTCTAGATGTCAACGCTCCCTTGCTAACCTATCCTTTAGAGAATTTACAGAAACTACGGTGGCCTTCAAGGACAAGAAGTGTATTACTAAAGATGGCACATCCACACTCACTGCCTCAAGTCTTTCCACAATTCAAGTGATGAGGCGTTAAGTTGTATTTAGTTATGTAAAACATTGTGACCATCTTCTTCATGTTCAACAGGTGCATTTCCCCAGGACGCCCCACTATATATAAAAACGTGTAAGGCCGTTAAGTTTGTCTGTTCTGTGCTACTGTAGAAACATGGCGGTGCAACATGGCGGCCTCAGCGCCCTGCTCCTATGTAGATATAAAAGGCTCATTCTAAGGTCATAAAAGAAACAACAACTTTTATTTTCTAGAGATTATACAGTAATTAAAACATACTTGTGAATTTTCTATTCCATTTCAACTAAGTGTGTTCTGAAAATGCGACTAGATTCTACACACTGCACCTTTAATAATCACCACGGTAACGTCAATATGAAGATACTTTACCTGTGTAGTTGATCGGTGAGTGATCAGCGTAGTCTTTAAGCCGCGAGAGACCATACTTTCTAACTGGAGGTTGTGACCTAACAACGACAAGATGGTATCATATTAAGTTATCTTATTAATCATCCATCTATCTATCTATCTATCTATCTATCTATCTATCTATCTATCTATCTATCTATCTATCTATCTATCTATCTATCTATCTATCTATCTATCTATCTATCTATCTATCTATCTATCTATCTATCTATCTATCTATCTATCTATCTATCTATCCATCCATCATCCATCATCCATCTATCCACCATCCATCCATCCATCCTATCATCCTATCCTATCCATCCATCATCATCATCATCATCCATCTATCTATCTATCCATCCATCACTATCATCTATCCATCCATCATCATCCATCCATCCTCCATCCTCCATCCATCCTTTCAGTTTGATTTAAAAGTTTTTTCTTACTTTTTTTTGGAAGGAGTCCAACAGGCACAAACCGTTACCAAGGTGACGAGGAGGAAGATTCCGGTGGTTGAGAGGATGATGTAGAGGGAACTTCTTTCTGGAAGGAAAATGCAGAATTACATTTAAAGGTGAGTCAGTCAGTCAGTGGTTTACATGCAGACTCATAATCGGGTAAATAAACGAATAGACTTCAAAGGACTTGTAAAATGCATGTAAACACCTTTATCCGATCTACTTCGCACACAAATCGGCACATTAACGGACAAGAGAAGTCGGATAAGAACACATAGATAACTCGTTCATAGTCGGCATTCTCTCTGCATGTATACAGGGATCGGATGTCGCATATCGGAGTTCTCGTTCTGCGCTTCTCGAGAATCCCTGCGGAGGATTTCACAAGGAAGTGGAAGGAGACGACGTAAAAAACAGTGGGTTATTGCGGAAGGGAACCGGACGTGGCTCTATAACCACTTGTTGAAAGGGCTACAGCGCCACCTAGCATAGTGGAGACAGCCATGCATCGGACATTTATCAATTCTGAAAGGCGATGTATACTCAGACAAGTGACACGGTCCGTTCGAGTGTCATAGTTTGGTATATGTCTTAATCCAATCTAGTTGTGCCATTGGCAAACGCGTGTCTCAGAGATCGTTGTCTAGGGAAGGGACCATAGGGGATAGGGTGACACAAAGAGAACACCAGTGGAATGCGGTTGAGATTGTGTTAATGATTTGCGGAATTCTTGTATTCCACCGAAACTGCTATTTTTCTCCCAAAATCCATTGCCACCCAGCTTGTTGAATGCTGACACCACATTTTTTTTTACCTTGTGATGTACACTACAAGGTTCAGAGTTCAGGTCTTTTATTAAATGTCCCATCACGAGGCACATTTGTGTAACATGCAGGAGAAGTTTAACGACACACAAATAAGACTCAGGACAAATAAACAAGCAATTATTAATCTACACAAGTATTACACAAATCACCTAGGAGCACACACGTGCTTTTTACAGAATAAAGTATGCAGGACAGAATAAGAATAATAATAAGTACAAAATAAAAGTCATCAACAACCAATCCAAGATATAAAAAATTAAAAATTTAAATAAATAAAAATAAAATTACAGCGATCACAAAATAAAATACATCAGCAAGATTAAACACTGCAGGCGCAAACTTACTATAGACAGTGAGTCTGATGGGCAGGCTCGTCTTATTGCCCACAGGATTCTCCACGCTGCAGCTGTAGATGTCGTCATCGACCATTAAGACTCTGGTGATCGTCAACAGCTGCTGGTCATGTGACAAGATGAACCGAGTGGTCTGATTGGTCACTGGCTTTCCCCCTTTAAACCACCTGTAAAAAGTAATAATAATAATAATAATAATAATAATAATAATAATAATAATAATAATAATAATAATAATAATAATAATAATAATAATAATAATACATTTTATTTGCATTTTAATAATAATAATAATAATAATAATAATAATAATAATAATAATAATAATAATAATAATATATTTTATTTATATTTTTATCTATTTTTAACTTTTATTTAGACAGTTAAATCCCATTGAGACAGGAGACTTTTTTTCGAGGGAGACCTGATACAATTTACACGTTACCATTCACACACACACACACACACACACACACACACACACACACACACACACACACACACACACACACACACACACACACACACACACACACACACACACACACACACACACACACACACACACACACACACACACACACACACACACACACACACATTCATACACCGATAGCAGCAGGCTAACTATCGCACTTTATATTGCAGGAATCTCACAGTGCTACAGAGAAGTAAATGAAATACAATAAAATCAAAGTCAATGAGAATAAAAATATATTTAAAACAGTTACTATGCCAGCCTCTAAAAGACATTTAGCAAAATGCTTTTTAATAAGTTAAAGGAATACTTCACCCATACGGAACTAGCGTTCTATCATTATAAAATAACTATTATAATATAATGAATGAGGTTTTTCTTCCCTCAGTCTTCCTTTAGTCTTCCCTTGGCCCAGCTGTCCTGTTAATCCTAACCTTTACTGTGATGTCACAAGAAGGAAACTGTAGGGTTAGACAGTGAGACCATACATAAAACACTCTTTCTGCCTTTTCTCAGGCTAAGATGATCCGATTTTAATTTTTTTTGCACATTTATACTAAATAGGATCTCAGAGTTCAATACACCTTCATATTCCAACCGGTGAAGTAGGTCTTTAAGTTCTTTTTACCTGTACGTTGTCCGGGTGCCGTTTTCATGGGAGCAGTTGAGGACGACATTTTGACTGAGCTCCAGCACTGATGTTCCCTCCATGTAGATGTAAGGCCTCGATATCGACTCTGGAAATACGGGACAGGGGAAAGATTAATATATATTTTTTTACTATTTTTCACTTTTTGCTTTAGTATTAGACCGTTTTTAGGAGAGACAGAGATTAAATGGGGCAGAGAGAGGGGGATGACATGCAGAGAACGACCACGGGCCGGATTCTAACCCGGGTCTGCTGCGATTAAAGGTGCTATGAGGAACTTTTAAATAGTTTTGAAACAGTAACATTTTTTCCTCTGATGATCATAAATTACATCTAACAGCAAACGAGACCATCAGTGCAAAGAATGCTATTTTTATATATTTTTTCTTAAAGCTGGGGTGGAGGATTTGGGGAGAAAATGGCAGTTGGGATAGAGATTCGAATTCAAATACCTCAACCGCTCCACTTGTTCTCTTTGGTCCCTCCCCTATGGTCCCTCCCTGACACGCTCTACACCAACAACGTCGGTGCCAAAGTGAATGGACAGTCCCAACAGCCAATAAGAACAGAGAATCGGAGCCTCACTCTGATTGGTCAAAGTGTACAGCTCATGTTAACTTTGACCAATCAGAAATCATATACCCCAGCTTTAATGCCTTCGTCATGGGTCCAGTTTGTGTTCCCTTACCATCCACAGACAGTGAGATAATTCCTTCTCCTGTGAACGTGTCATACTAAAAGCCCTACTAACGTCCTACTCATACTAAAAGCCCTACTAACGTCCTACTCATACTAAAAGCCCTACTAACGTCCTACTCATACTAAAAGCCCTACTAACGTCCTACTCATACTAAAAGCCCTACTAACCTCCTACTCATACTAAAAGCCCTACTAACGTCCTACTCATACTAAAAGCCCTACTAATGTCCTACTCATACTAAAAGCCCTATTAACGTCCTACTCATACTAACGTCCTACTCATACTAACGTCCTACTCATACTAACATCCTACTCATACTAACGTCCTACTCATACTAACGTCCTACTCATACTAACGTCCTACTCATACTAACGTCCTACTCATACTAACGTCCTACTCATACACAGCCCTTGTGTTCCCTTGCCATCCACGGACAGTGAGATGCTTCCTTCTCCTGTGAACGTGTAGCATTACTAACGTCCTACTCATACTAAAGCCCTACTAACGTCCTACTCATACTAAAGCCCTACGTCCTACTCATACTAAAGCCCTACTAACCTCCTACTCATACTAACGTCCTACAAAATGTTGCATAGTGTGCCTTTAAATCCAGCTTGTGTTCCCTTACCATCCACGGACAGTGAGATGCTTCCTTCTCCTGTGAACGTGTCATACTAAAAGCCCTACTAACGTCCTACTCATACTAACGTCCTACTCATACTAAAAGCCCTACTAACGTCCTACTCATACTAAAGCCCTAAAGCCCTACTAACCTCCTACTCATACTAACGTCCTACTCGTACACAGCCCTTGTGTTCCCTTACCATCCACAGACAGTGAGATGCTTCCTTCTCCAGTGAACGTGTCATCGGTGATGCTTATCTCCACGTCGTACGTCCCGCCGTCTGTCAGTCTCAGGTTGTGCAGCAGCAGCGTCCCATTCTCAAACACCAGGATTCGGTCTCTGCACGGGTGAATGAATGAATGAATGAATACTTTATTCCGGACTCAAAGTTCCATATAAAAAGACAATACAAATACATGACAACACAAATTAAAATACATACAAGCATCGATTCCAATGTTTCCACAACCCAGAGGAGAACCTTGTATCACTCTGTTTAGTGTCAGTGAGTGCAATTATTAGTTTGTTTTTTGACTCTAAAAGTCGACACATAATTTATACATTAAATTCCTCAACACAGCATGAAAGGTGGGGACATTACTAGTCACAAACAAAGAGCTAGGTGAAACTCATATTATTAGAATATCATGGAAAATTAGGGTTTTTTTATTTATTATAAATATTATATAGAACAAGGCAATTTTTTGGAGGCAAGACAGAATAGATTTGATGGTTAAAAATTTAGAAATTTTTTGAAAAGATTTGATGATTTTTATTCTATATATTTTTTGCAATGTAGAAATTGGTAAGGTAAGGTAAGGTAACTTTATTTGTACCCGAAGGTAGATTTGTGTTGCAGTTAAAAAGAATTGGCTGCTTACACACACACACACAGACAACATTAACAACATCGACAGACAGTGACATAAAAGCGACAACAGTGCTCCAGATATAGGAACATAGATTAAAAGCATACAAAAAGGTATTACTATCAAAAGATAGATAAATACTGAATACAAGCCATCATGGCAGATACAAAAAAACAAGGTCAGAATAAATAAATAAATAAATAGATGTGAAACTCATATAATTAGGCACTCATATCATGGACAATGAATTGGAATTGAGGCAAGAATTCATGCAAAAGGGGTCCCAAACCAAGTACTGAGTACATATGGATGATTATACTTTATAGATGGCCGACATTTCTGTATTTAAAATCCCTTTTTGTATTGATTTCATGTAATATTAAAATGTTCTGAGATTTTGAATTTGGGGTTTTCATAAGCTGTAAACCATAATAATCTAAATTATAACAAATAAAGGCTTGCAATATCTCACTTTGCATGTAATGAGTCTATATAATATATTAGTTTCACCTTTTTAAGTTGAATTACTGAAATAAATGATTTTTTTTTTAAATATATTTTTTGGGCATTTTTATGCTTTTTATTTGATAATGCAGAGAGACAGAGGTGAAATGGGGCAGAGAGGTGAGTGACATGCAGAGAACGACCGCGGGTGGGAATCGAACCCGGGTCTGCTGCTGGGCCTGGCCCGGGAGGGGGACGCCTTACCAACTGAGCTAAAGGCGCCCCAAATAAATGAACTTTTGCACGATATTCTAATTTTTCGAGTTTCACCTGTACTCCGGTCTCAGCGTCCCGATAATGTCTGTCCCGATAGACTGGACCACGGTGACGGCCTTCTCTCTCTGCAGCTGCCATTTGATGACAGGCAGGTCCAGACTGAAGCTGGTGTAGCTGACGGACAGAAGAGCCTCCCCGCCCACTGTGCCCCGGATAAGAGTGTTAGGGATGGTCATGTTCACTGCCGAGACCCCACCTGTAGGGACAGAAAGATGGAAGATAGTTGCTTAAACCTGCAGTGTGTAGAATTTTGGGTTTTATTTCCTAGCAGATTTTGTAGAAAGTAATTATAATATCCATGAGTACATTTAATTTAGTGCATAATAGCTGAATTTTTTTCCCCCTTAGAAAGGGTCTCATATATGTCCATATTTCTGCATATTTTGGACCAAGGCCTAGTGCCGCCATCTTGACAGTGTCATAGTTGGAATGTCATCAGGTGCATTGTTTAAAATTTAGAATTGTTCTTGTCCTTGAAGGCCACTGTAGCTTCTGTTATTATTTTAAAGGGTTGGGGTTACCCAGGGAGCGTTGCATTCTAGAACTTTGTAGAACTTTCTTGATGATGTCATATTACACACTGCACCTTTAAGAGTTTTTATGCCATTTTTTGTTTTATTAGAACATTTTTTTTTGGAGAGACAGAGATGAAATGTGTCAGAGAGGGGAATTACATGCAGAGAACGACTGCGGGCTGGATTCTAACCCGGGTCTGCTGTGACCACTACACCACAAGCACCCCCATACTTCAAGAATTTAATAATTCTATCATCATAAATCAAAACGAAATTATCTTGAGGAACCTGGAACCAAACGTTAAGACTAGAATATGTTTGTAAGATCGAGGCTGAAGCTGGTGTAGCTGACAGACAGAAGAGCCTCCCCTCCCACTGTGCCCGGATCAGAGTGTTAGGGATGGTCATGTTCACTGCCAAGACCCCACCTGCAGAGACAGAAAGATGGAAGATAGTTGCTTAAAGTCCTACTTCACCGGTTGGAATATGAAGGTGTATTGCACTCGGAGATCCTATTTAGTATAAATGTGCAAAAAAAAATTGAAATCGGATCATCCTAGCCTGAGAAAAGGCAGAAAGAGTGTTTATGGTCTCACTGTCTAACCCTACATTTCTCTTTCTGTGACATCACAGAAACAGAAATGTAGGGTCAATTTTTTTGCACATTTATACTTCATAGGATCTCCGAGTTCAATACACCTTCACATTCCAACCGGTGAAGTAGCCTTTAAGATTTTTTGGGGCATTTTTTTCTTTATTAGACAGTTTGGAGAGACATAGGCTAGATCAAATGGGTCAGAGACATAGATAGTATATAAAGAGAGAGAGGGGAATGACATGCAGAGAACGACCCGGGCTGGATTCTAACCCGGTCTGCTGTGACCACTACATATCAAGAGTTGAATAATTCTATAGTCATACATAAAAACTAAAATAATATTAAAATGTTGTTCACTGGCAAAATCCCACCTGCAGAGAAATAAAGATGGAAGATAGTTGCTTAAGATTTTTTTTTTTTTTGGGGGCATTTTTTTGCTTTATTAGACATTTTTTGTGGGGGGAGGGGGAGATGAAATGGGGCAGAGAGGGGAATGACATGCAGAGAACGACTCCGGGCTGGATTCTAACCCGGGTCTGCTGTGACCACTACACCACAAGCGCCCCCCCATACTTCAAGAATTTAATAATTCTATCATCATAAATCAAAACTATATTATCTTGAGACACCTCGAACCAAACGTAAGACTAGAATATGTTTGTAAACCAAACTGTGGGCCCTGCTGCTGTAAACAACAACAGTGAAACAGTAACTTTTCAGGAAGCTTTCTAACTTCAAACAGTGTTCCAGGGATCACATTTTCCTGTGAGGAAAGTTTTTTTATTCAGTTATGAGAATAAACCTTAGAAAATGTTCACTTCTCTGACACACCCAAAGTTACATAGTGCACCTTTAACTGCAGTAAGTGATACCCAATTGTTGTAAATAAAGACTGGTTTAAAGTTACGCAGTATAGCTTTAAGTGAATGCTGGTGTGGGCAGCATCAGGCCCCATCACTGCCACTTTGCATGGCAGATCAACATCCCCATGGTAACAGCTGTCAGGCCTTGGGATGGGCCAACAAACAAAAGTGGCTATTGTTTGTGTTTCTGTGTGTGTGTGTGTGTGTGTGTGTGTGTGTGTGTGTGTGTGTGGTGTGTGTGTGTGTGTGTGTGTGTGTGTGTGTGTGTGTGTGTGTGCGTGCGTGTGTGTGTGTGTGTGTGTGTGTGTGAGTGAGTGTGAGTGTGTGTGTGTGTGTGTGTGTGTGTGTGTGTGTGTGTGTGTGTGTGTGTGTGTGTGTGTGTGTGTGTGAGAGTGTGTGTGTGTGTGTGTGAGTGTGTGTGTGTGTGTGTTGTGTGTGTGTGTGTGTGTGTGTTGTGTGTGTGTGTGTGTGTGTGTTGTGTGTGTGATGTGTGGGTGTGTGTGTGAGAGAGTGTGAGTGTGAGTGTGTGTGGTGTGTGTGTGTGTGTGTGTGTGTGTGTGTGTGTGTGTGTGTGTGTGTGTGTGTGTGTGTTGTGTGTGTGTGTGTGTGTGTGTGTGTGTGTGTGTGTGTGTGTGTGTGTGTGTGTGTGTGTGTGTGTGTGTGTGTGTGTGTGTGTGTGTGTGTGTGTGTGTGTGTGTTTGTGGGGATTGTTTGTTCAAAATGTCCTTGTTTGCAGTTCATGAAAAGGTCCAGATGCCAAGCTAGCTTTTTTGCAGAAAACAGAGCAAGGCAGTGATGAGACTCTCTCACACACACACACACACACACACACACACACACACACACACACACACACACACACACACACACACACATACACACACACACACACCATCTGAAATCACTGGTTCAGTTTGCACGCACAATAACTGTATTACTTACAGAGTGGGTGGGCACAGCACTGCAGAAGCAACCCACACACTGTGTCTATGCAGTCCAATACCTCAACAACTAATGCTATTGTGATGTCTGCGTCTGTGTGTGTGTGTGTGTGTGTGCGTGTGTGTCTGTGTCTGTGTCTGTGTCTCTGTGTGTGTGTGTCTGTGTGTGTGTGTCTGTGTGTGTGGTGTGTGTGTGTGTGTGTGTGTGTGTGTGTGTGTGTGTCTGTGTCTGTGTGTGCGTGCGTGTGTCTGTGTGTGTGTGTGTGTGTGTGTGTGTGTGTGTGTGTGTGTGTGTGTGTGTGTGCGCGTGTCTGTGTCTCTCTGTGTGTGTGTGTGTGTGTGTGTGTGTGTGTGTGTGTGTGTGTGTGTGTGTGTGTGTGTGTGCGCACATTTTTCACACAGCTGTTAGTTTGACTCGATACATTCTGACGCCCTCAGTTGTGTTTGTGTTACATCATTTTGCATAACATTGCAACAATTACCACATAACTTGGGTCATATGTTTAGTATTACTCTCAACATCTGCACCAAATTTCAACATTATGGTGTGTGTCTGTGTGCAATATTAGGTTCGTATTATGTTTATTAGGTTAAATACATGTATATATTTGGAATTTATTTTGTTATATCTAACAAAGTAAGAATTTCAACTGCTTTTTTTAACAGCACTAATATAATGTTGTTTAAAGGAGCTACGAGGAACTTTTAAATATTTCTGTCTAATTTTTCCTCTGATGATCATAAATTACATTTTACAGCAAATGAGACCATCAGTGCAAAGAATGCTATTTTTATATAGTTTTTCTTAAAGCCTTTGTCATGGGTTGTCCCTCACCATTAATGTGCAATATGACTTGTCACTATCACACACTATCTATTGTTGCTATGAGGCAATGTTTCTTTGCACTTTTTTTTAATTCTTTGTTTTTGTTTCTGCAATTTTGGAAAGACCCAGCAAATAAATTATTTAGGGATGAATAGAGTTACACCTAATCTTGCATCAAACCCTTTAGATGTTTTATTTATAATAAATATGCAACTTTAAAATGGCGATCCAGTTAACTCCATTTGTTTGCATTTTTCTTCCAACCCCCCTAGCAAGTATTGTGAAAGCACAGCTGTGTAAAAAAAATTGTAGATAAGACTGAAAATGTGATTGTTTATTTCCATAATTAATCTCCTGGTAGAGGCCTCTGATTGTGTCATCCATCAAGTATCTACATCAGTAATGAAAACAGTAAGAAAATGTAATTAATTAACTTATTACTGTTTTATTTTTTTAATATTTATGATGCACTGGCCGAAGTAGGACTGCAATTTCATTCGTAGTGCAATGACAATAAAGATTCTAGTCTATTCTGAAAAGGATGTTGTTTTCCCCAAAAAATATAAGTAGCTATATATATATAATAATCCCACTTCCTTAAACAGCTATTTCTTATTTGCAACAATTTGATTTTGATTTGATTTGATTTATATTTATTTCGTCCATGGATGTCTTACCAACAAAACTCATTTCAACATTCTCACATGTACAATCCATAAAACCATGACGAAAAGGAGGCAGGGTGAAGAATATCTTATAATTGTAATTACAATAGTAATGTAACAATGTAAATGTTAAAAAAAACTATCTACAATCTCAACCACATTCACAGAATTATTCAATGCACATTACACAAACAGGCTAAGTGTTACATCAGACCATTGTTATGCAAAACTATATGACCTCACCTTATATCAGAAGAAAAATCTGAAGCAAATTAGAAAAAAAATTAAAATAAAATATAGTTTTAGTTTTTTAGTTTTATTTATTTTGCACAATTAAAAAAAGAAACATACACAAAGAATGGCAAAGAATACAAATAACATACAGTGCAGGGAGAGGCAGAAAACCCGATGGGCTTATTTGAAGCCTCCACCTAAATAATGTTAAAATTATAATAATTTAAAAATATTAAATGCAACATACCTGAATTGTAGGCCGCTAGACACAGGAGGATGGATAAAATGTGAGATATTATTTTGGGTTTTGAAGGAGCCTGCGTATCGGCCTTCATCTTGAGTCCGGAGTTTTGTTTTCGCCCCGTTCGAGCGGCAGCATGATTTGTGGTCGGCCTGAGAACACTGTCCGTCTTTCACCGTCTGCCCTGCACCACTGAGTACATGTTGTTCTGCAGAAAATGGGACAAAAGTGTGTGTGTGTGTGTGTGTGTGTGTGTGTGTGTGTGTGTGTGTGTGTGTGTGTGTGTGTGAGTGTGTGTGTGGTATGTCCGTTCTGTACTGTTTAGATACATTCATGTGTGTAATACAACATTCACTGTAAAGCCTCTGTAGACAAGACACAGGACAAAAGTGTGTGTGTGTGTGTGTGTGTGTGTGTGTGTGTGTGTGTGTGTGTGTGTGTGTGTGTGTGTGTGTGTGTGTGTGTGTGTCTGTGTGTTTGTGTGAATATGTATGTGTGTGTGTGTGTCAGTTGTGAGTTGCTTCAGTCATTACCAGCCCATATCATAGGCCTAAGTTTATCTGTTTTGATTAAATTCAGAATTGTTTATCTTTATGTCTTATTAGTTGTGGATTAATTTGTAAAGTATGACTGGGTGTGGCACTTTTTAATTTTGCCTATTTATTTATCTATTTTGCCATATTTAAGTCTCTGTAGGCTAACTGTTCAATGTCCACACACATTTACACCTGTCCGCTCCCTTTGACCTACAATCAAATAACTTCACTTAATGCATATTTCCACAGCCAATGAAATGACACACACACACACACACACACACACACTTTGACTCTTTTCAAGGGAGACCTGTTCCCATTCACACACAGATAGCAGCAGCTAACTATCGACATTCACAAGAGGCAAGGTGGGTGAAGTGTCTTGCCCAAGGACACAACAACTATGACACAGGTGGCAGGGCGGGGATCGAACCTCCAACCCTTTGATCATCAGCCGACCCGCTCTACCAACGGAGCCACAGTCGCCCACGTTGCAAGCTTCATTTGAAGAGAAAGGTGAAAAGAAAAGAAAAAACTGACACCTCAACCTATATGGAGAAAGCATGTAAAAGGTAGACTTGGGTTGCGTTCCGAATCGCATACTCTTTTTTCTATTCTACATACTACATCCGATGATAAAAAAATCTAGTTAGGATGCAGTAGGCATACTATTGGGACATACTTTACTCTCTTATTTCATCATAACATTGCACCTTGATCTTGCCTCTTGCTTTTATATCCGTCGCATCCCCGTTTGTTTTCATATGGAGGCTTTGTCGATGTGACGTCACTTCACGTGCGCACTGGATTGTGGGTCAGAATCACCCAAATAGGATGCAGTTTTCAACACTAACAATCTTGGCCGCATGAAGTAGGACATCCGGTACTTCTAACCATCCTAAATCTGGCCACAAGAATCGGGACATCCTAAATCTTTTTTCTACATATTAAATAGTAGAAAGTATGTGATTCGGAACGCAACCTATGTTTAGTTTAGTTTATTTGTTTATAGTTTCGTGGACAGTCCCCTTTGAGAAGGAGCAGCTTTAGCCTATTTGGCTCATTTCCAGCTGTAGTCCCCAGCCAGTTGTCAGTAGGCAACCTACAATACATTAGTTAAAGGAATACTTCACCCATACGGAACCAGCGTTCTATCATTATAAAATCACTATTATGATATATAATGAATGAGGTTTTTCTTCCCTTAGTCTTCCCTTGGCCCAGCTGTCCTGTTAATCCTAACCCTTACTGTGATGTCACAAGAAGGAAACTGTAGGGTTAGACAGTGAGACCATAAAACACTCTTTCTGCCTTTTCTCAGGCTAGGATGATCCGATTTCAATTTTTTTTGCACATTTATACTACATAGGATCTCAGAGTTCAATACACCTTCATATTCCAACCGGTGAAGTAGGTCTTTAAAATAACAGTAAAAACATTTTTTTTCAATAATAATAAGAAAATTTCAAATGAGCGTGATGTGTTTGACAATTTATTGACATAAGATGTGTTACTATGGCAATAACAAATCATTTACAACAACAGGGTTACAGCAAAAAGTTATGCTGGAAATATTTCATATCATATTAGCTACGGTAGCTTTCTCAATACATTGTGTATAATTGCTGGCCACAGTTTTTAATATATTTCAGGGAGTGTTTGAGACAACGCTGCTAAAAACAAAAATATATGACAACTACAAGAGAGAGCAAGATGGAGATTAGTTTGTAAGATTAAAAATAAAGAGTGGGGTTCATGCAGGCATATTTATACAGCTCCGGAAAAAAAATGAAGAGACCACTCCAAATGTTCAGTGTCTCTTGTTTTTACTCTTTAGAGGCATATGTTTGAGTATGATGAACATTTTGGTTTTATAATATAAACTACTGACAACATTTCTACCAAATTCACAATAAAAATATTGTCATTTAGAGTAATTTTTTTAATAAGTAATGTAGAGATGAAGATTTAAGAAAAATCCAGACTGGTCTCTTAATTTTTTCCAGAGCTGTATACACGTTTTTTTTTAACATTACGATGTAGGAAAAATAGTAGCCACTTACTTACACACCTGATAAGTAGCCTTTCTCTGTTTAATAGATAAGAGGTAAGGCTTAATTTAATTGTAATTAAGTTAATACCAGAACATTTGAATGTATTAGCTACACACACACTACACCATCACTGGACTACACTGTACTTGGGTTAACATTAATTCTTGGCCTTAAAGGTGTATGCACTCTATGTTTCTAGTTCTATAGCCAAGGCGGTTAAATTGACACAAGGAGTTGATAATAAAACATAAGCTTGGCATTTTAATTTTTCACGTGGATACTTTGAGGTCCTGTGCGATTGGCTTGAAAACAATGTCATCAAAAGAGTTGAAAACACTTAAAGCATATTAAAAGGTGCTCAGAGGAACTTTCATTTTGTGTTAATTCTAGCGCCCTCTTTGGACAAAAGCGGTAGTGTTTTTACTACGCCAGCTGTTGTTCCTGGGTGAGCGTATAGTATACCCATGACAAAGGCATTAAGAAAAACTATATAAAAATAGCATTCTTTGCACTGATGGTCTCATTTGCTGTTGTATGTCATTTATACTCATCAGAGGAAAAATTAGACTGTTTCAGAAATATTTAAAAAGTTCCTCGTAGCACCTTTAAAAAATTATTAAAGCAACAATACAGCCGGTTAAAAAAAGGAAAAATCATAGCAGAGGTAGATGCACAATAAATAGGAATGATGAAAAAGGGTGTGTGTGTGTGTGTGAAGCCATGTACAAATATAGTGGAGCAACTAAGTGTAAAAATTGGCATGAGCAGTCTCCATGGGTCACTTGACAAGAAAATTGTCCGAGACAAAAAATAAAAAAAATAAAAATAAAAATTTGAATGAAAAAACCCAATTCATGTCTATGAGAAATTTTCTAATTCACAATTTCAAATGTCTTGGGACAATTTAACTTGTCAAGTGACCCATGGAGACTCATGCTCATGCCTATTGTCCCGCTTGTATCATCAACTGAAAGATTCTGACGAAAATAAGCACTTAGCTGCTCCATTACTACTGGTATGTGAATGCAGTAAACAGGGCTAATAGTAATACAAAAAAATAATGAAGAAAAATAATAATATGTGAAATGAATTGGCAAATACACTTAAAAACGGAGTGTCACTGGTGTGTTTGTTAATACACATAATCAAAAAGCTGCTGTGGATTGTGTAGTGGTTTCAAGCTTAAAAAAAAAAGAAAATATAAATGGCAACTAGACAATTTCGTTCAAGGAATTTTAAAATATTTTTTACTGTGCGCTTATTGTCAAGTAAGAAGCTGTGTGAAATTATATTGTGTATTTTAAACAATGTCCTTAGGAAACATGTTAAGTAGAGTACGCCATGTTAGTTGTTTATTTTATTTTGTCTTTTGTTTGTGTGTTCACTTTTTTCAGTTTGTGTGTTTGTGTTCTTAAAAAAAAAAGTATTTAAAAAAAATTATATTGTGTCAAATTGATAGCAGGCCCCTGAATCAAATCGAAATCGTATCGCGGCAGATTTCAAGATATCGGAAAATATCGTATCGTAGGCCTAAAGAATCTAATCTAATATTGTATTGTGAGGAAATTAGCATTTTTTTATTTTTTAAAGCGAGGACTCAAATAAACCTTATACGAGACATTAGAAGATTCTGACGATCACATTGTTGGGTTTCAAATCTCCACACATTAATGGCAAAAGGTAAAATTTAAGAAAAATCAACACTGGAATTTATCTGTAGGTCCAACTGAAGAGAAAAGTATCAAAAATAAATCAGGAATGTGCATGAGCCACACACACAGACAGACAGACAGACACAGACAGACACACACACACACACACACACACACACACACACACACACACACACACACACACACACACACACACACACACACACACACACACACACACACACACACACACACACACACACACACACACACACACACACACACACACACACACACACACACACACACACACACACACACACACACACAGACAGACACACACACACACACAGTACAAAATCATAGTAAAATCAGAAATGGCTTCTTGGAGAAACAGGGGTGAATTATTTTAAAGTTTTCGCCAGCGGTCACATCAATACAACATTAAGACACTGAGTTAAGGATGGAATGGTAGACTTGTTATTTTAACTGGAAGGTAAAAATAGGAATGGTGATGGTTGGGTAATAAGGATTTGTTAAGGATTCGTTAACTGCCCAAACAAAAGGAATCGCCAACAGTGTATGTGTACCTGTTTAACATCAGTACATTAAACAGGACTATAGCACTTTAAATCAGCTAATATACTTTTGTATTAGCTTAAAATGTCTCTCTCTCTCTGTCTGTCTGTCTGTCTCTCTCTCTCTCTCTCTCTCTCTCTGTCTCCCTCTTTCTGTCTGTCTGTCTCTCTCTCCCTCTCCCCCATTTCAACTCTGTACTGTCTAATAAAGCTTGAAAATGCCCCAAAAAATTATCAAAAAAAAAATTCATCTTTATTCTCAAAATTTCCAATTTTTCTCGAATTGCATAATGAGGAGAAGAAAAAAAAACCTCTTGTGCTTTTCCGTAATTATCACTTCTTTACTGTGAGTATTCCTTTGTTTGGGCAGTTGGTTAGTAAAGCGAGAGGAAATGATAAAACACTGTATTTTGTATTTTGCGTATTGTGTGTAAGCTGCTTGGTTGTGGATCAGCTTCAGGTCTTGAGCACAGAGTCGTAGGTCTGGTAGACGTACTGAGAAACCTCCGGGGCGCGACACTTCAGGGACAGCTGGGAAAACAGAGAGACAGAGAGAGAATACAGGGTTACACTCATTTATAAAGTGTTATTTTCACATTTAAAAAACATATTTTGTAACATACCGTGGTAACTAAACACTCCTGTGGGCTCGTTTATTTACCACGGTATGTTGCACTTGTTTTTTTTAGACCTAAAAACACCTGTGAGATATTTCCACAGACACATGGGTAAACAATATTAAAGGTGCAGTGTGTAATATGACATCATCAAGAAAGTTCAACAAAGAATGCAACGCTCCCTGGGTAACCCCACCCCTTTAGAATAATAACAGAAGCTACAGTGGCCTTCAAGGACAAGAACAATTCCAAATTTTAAACAATGCACCTGATGACATTCCAACTATGACACTTTCAAGATAGCGGCACTAGGCCTTGGTCCAAAATATGCAGAAATATGGACATATATGAGACCCTTTCTAAGGGAAAAAATAATAATTCAAAACATTTTTTTCAGCTATTATGCACTAAATTAAATGTACTTATGGATATTATAATTACTTTCTACAAAATCTGCTAGGAAATAAAACCCAAAATTCTACACACTGCAGGTTTAAAAATGAAACAGTATAATATTTACGGTGTAGTTGGGGTTCCCGGGCTGGATGCGTAGCTCTGCCAGGATCCATATCCCGTTGGTGAGCTTGAGGCTCTGGTAGAGCATGTCCTGTCCCTCCACGTTCCTCTTGGCGATCGTGAAGATGTTGTTGTTCTGAAGCTTCGCCGACACCGTGTCTGCAAGAGCAACGTCTGGGTCAAACCATCAGACACAGGACTTTAGTGTTATTGGACAAAGAAAACAAACAAACACACACTCTATCTATCTATCTATCTATCTATCTATCTATCTATCTATCTATCTATCTATCTATCTATCTATCTATCTATCTATCTATCTATCTAACTCAACTCTCACACACTATCTCTCACATACAAACACTCTTTCGCACTCACACAAACACAGACACACACTCACTCACTCATTTACTCACATTAATTCACTCACTCACTCACACACAGACACACACTTTAGATGATAACTCTAACTCTACTATGGTGAAGATGTTGTTGTTCTGAAGCTTCGCCGACACCGTGTCTGCAAGAGCAACGTCTGGGTCAAACCATCAGACACAAGACTTTAGTGTTATTATATCTGATGACAGGACAGAGAAAATACACACACAGAGCAGAGACAAACACTCACAGACTCTATCTATCTATCTATCTATCTATCTATCTATCTATCTATCTATCTATCTATCTATCTATCTATCTATCTATCTATCTATCTATCTATCCATTTATCTATCTATCTTTCATCTTACTCACTCACACACACACACAGTCTGCAAGAGCACAGTCTGGGTCAAACCATCAGACACAAGACTTTAGTGATATTATCTCTGATGACAGGACAGAGAAAATACACACACAGACACACAGTATCTATCTATCTATCTATCTATCTATCTATCTATCTATCTATCTATCTATCTATCTATCCATCCATCCATCTCTCAACTCAACTCTCACACACACTGACACACACACACTCAAGCCTGTAATAACATACTATAGGTGCTAATACTAATATAATGCACACATGAGCTAATGCAAACTATACTACTGGGAAAAGCTAAATGATCTCTATGTTAACCTTCACACAGCTAAAGACAACAACCAGTGTGTTGTTAGCCATCCTGCAGCCACAATAATAGTGACACAAACATGTGTAGGATGGAGGAGCAGACGAAATGTATCCAAAGATAGACATGCAGATGGAGAGAGAAAACAAGAGATGAGTGAGATATATATATATATATATGTTTTTTTAAGGTAATTTTTTGGCATTTTCAAGCTTTATTAGATAGTACAGAGTTGAAATGGGGAGGGGGAGAGAGAGAGAGAGAGAGAGAGAGAGAGAGAGAGAGAGAGAGGGGGGGGATGACCTGCAGTAAAGGTCCACGGTCAGATTTGAACCCGCGACCACTGCAATGAAGGCCGGAGCCGATATGGTACGCGCTCTATCCACTACACCCCAGAGATTTTGTTTTTTGAAAATTATTTTGTCTGTTTTTCTTTATTAGACCGTTTTTGTAGAGACTGAGATGAAATGTGTTAGAGAGGGGAATGACATGCAGAGAACGACCCGGGCTGGATTCTAACCCGGGTCTGCTGTGAAGCGGACTGAGACTCTATGGAGGGGGAGAGGGAGGGGGGGGGGGGGGGGTCTAAACCACTACACCCCCATTAGAATTGATGTTTTTATGTTTTGAAAGAACCAGACATTATAATAACCGAGGTAAAAAACATTTTCAATCGTTGGGAGGTGGGATATTACTCAGCAATGTTCTTTTTGCTGTCTGTCTGTCTGTCTTTCTTTGTCTGTCTGTCTGTCTGTCTGTCTGTCTGTCTGTCTGTCTGTCTGTCTGTCTGTCTGTCTGTCTGTCTGTCTGTCTGTCTGTCTGTCTGTCTGTCTGTCTGTCTGTCTGTCTGTCTGTCTGTCTGTCTGTCTGTCTGTCTGTCTGTCTGTCTGTCTGTCTGTCTGTCTGTCTGTCTTACAGGTAAGAATTAGTATGGAACGTTTTTTTGTTTGTTAAAGTGTTTTGTGGTTACGAAAAAATTAGAACTGTTTAACTTCCTGTATAAAATGTAACATGATTGATCCTCCAATAAAAAGATTTATATATATTTATATAAATAAAAGCCCTTCCCGCTCTGTCTTACCTGCGGTGAGAGGACATTCCTTTATCTGGTACTGAAGCTCGTTCTCATTGGGAATGTCTTTCCATGTGGCCAGGAACACCTGTCGCTCTGAGGGAGGAAACACACACACACACAGACACAGAAAGAGACAGACACACACACACACACACACACACACACACACACACACACACACTCACAGGCAGAGACAGAGACACAGACAGAGACACACACACACACACAAATGTATCAACATTAGCAACGTCATTTTCTGCACATTTTCAGATGTTTACTGGTATTTTTCTTGTGTGATTTCTGAACATTATTGGATGGTTATTAGACTTTAAACCGAATAAATTCAGACTGATTTTCAAATCAAACTATTAAATGCTGTTAACTAAATATTTTGAATCACTATTATTTATTAATTTTCATAACTGGATTTTAAGTTGCTCTCTGCTTCCATAGATGCAACTCAAAGCTTACTTTACTCCGTTTTCTGTTTTTTTCTGAAATCTGACAGCGTTGCTTTTCAGTCTTAAACTTATTGCAAAATATTACATTTTCAACCAACATCAGTAACTATAAATAAAAATGTCCCTTCCTATGTTATGATGTAATATTGATATTGAAAGTTGATGTGATGCATTTTTTACCCATTTTTCCGTCTTCAACAAAGAAGATATTAAGAGGGATCAGAACGCTGAAGTAGAAAACGTCTATGTTGTTCTTCACAGCAACCTGAGCAGAACGTAAACACAAGAAAAAGTGAGTTTGACATTCATTTTCTTTATTTTGTTAACCTTTATTTATACAGGTATATCCCATTGAGACCGAAGACTCTTTTTCAAGGGAGACCTGTTCCCTTTCCCACGTCACCATTCACACACACACATTCATACACCGATTTATAAGACATTTTATACTTAAAAACATGCGGAAAATCCAACAATTTAACGTTCCATACTCATTCTTACCTGTAGGTTATTGACTCACTCTCACACACACTCTCTCTCACACTCTCTCACACACACACCACTCACTATCACTCACTCACTCACTCACTCACTCACTCACTCACTCACTCACTCACTCACTCACTCACTCACTCACTCACTACACCACACACACACTCACTCACTCACTCACTCACTCACTCACTCACTCACTCACTCACTCACTCACTCACTCACTCACTCACTCACTCACTCACTCACTCACTCACTCACTCACTCACTCACTCACTCACATCACTCACACAGAGAATCCTTCTTACCTGCAGGTTATTGAGCGGGTCCATCTTCATGACGGGTCCGATGGTGTTGATGGGCAGAGAGAGGTCGATGCTCTGGCTGGGCATCAGGGGAGTGTGGACGGGGAGGGGGCTGGTAGGGATCATCCCAAAACTATGGATGGAGGAGGGGGGGGAGGGAGGGAGGGAGGGAGGGAGAAGGAGAAGGAGAGGGAGAGGGAGAGAGAGAGATGGATAGATGGATAGATGGATAGATGGATAGATGGATGGATGGATGGATGGATGATGGATGGATGGATGGATGGATAGATAGATAGATAGATAGTAAACAAATGCATTTAGTAACAATATTAACACTAGAACATATTTAGATAATTAGCGCACAAATGACTGTCATTGTGTTTTTAAAACAATGTTGATATAAATTAAGCAAAGATGCATGTATTCGATAAATTTGTAATATCCAAAGCAATTAAATGCACTTCTTTTCCGCGGCATTTCTAATATTATTTGAATAGCATTTTAAATGGATTTTATATACTCACAATCTATTTTCCCAAAGTTGTTTGACCTTATACATCAAAATGTGTTAAATTGTATTTGTTTTCTTAATTTTGTTGTTTGTGAGTTGTAGTCCATTGGAAAAAAACTAGTTGTTACACACATCCCTAATTAACACTACGTTGAACACAACCTGTCTAGCTCATATTCCCACCGACCTGTTTTTGTTGAACTGCACAGCGAAGTCTGTCATGTGCTGCAGAGCTTTGTTGGTGAAGGTCATGTCCATGTACATGTGTCCCTGTCTGCGCGAGAAGGTCCCAGAGATCTCCAGGCCCTTAGCCTTCACCGCCGCAGCCACACCTCGAACTGAAGACGCAAACACAGTATACTGGTTTAATGTAGGGTTTAACAAACAGTATACTGGTTTAATTTAGGGTTTAAAACACATGTGGGAACACTGGCAGGGCAAGAGGAGTCTCACCTTGCAATAATAGTGTTCAGAAAGACAGGAATACGTCTAGTGATGCTGAGCGAGTGAATTTTTTTTATTTTGGTATTTATTGATTTTTTCTTTAAAAAAATTAAATAATTGTAATTTTAGAAAAAATTAAAAGACCAAACATTTGAGAGAGCAATAGAGGGTTAAATTCCTAAATGTGTGTGTTATAATACATCACTTGAGTCCCTGTAAAGTGTGTGTTATACCTTTCTGCACTACATATCCACACACACACACACACACACACACACACACACACACACACAGCCGCCCCCCCCCCCCCCCCCCCCCACCCCACACACACACACACACACACACACACACACCCCATCCCACACCCACACACACACACACACAGTAAAGTCTTAAAGTGTGTGTATACTCACTGCTTTCTGTGCTACGTATCCTCCCCCTGTGTTGGCCATTCCAGTAGACAGTTCAAACAGGTCGTTGAGGCCGCTGCTAACGGCTGGGGGGGCGGGGGTGGGAGAGGGAGCGAAAGTACTGGGCACAGAGGAAGGGATGAAGTTCTGACCAATGAGAGAGAGAAGGATAGAGAGAGAGAGAAGAGAGAGAGAGAGGGAGGGAGAGAGAGAGAGGGAGGGAGGGAGGGAGAGAGACAGAGAGAGGGAGGGGGGGACAAAGAGAGGGAGAGAGAGAGGGAGGGAGAGAGAGACAGACAGAGAGAGGCAGAGGGAGAGAGAGAGAGAGAGAGGGGGA
>CM047519.1:4751100-4858600 GCA_026122265.1 Ammodytes dubius | reverse complement strand
ATTGTTTGAGCGACATTGTGTGTGGGGGTGTGTGTGTGTCTGTCTGTCTCTCTGTGTGTCTGTCTGTCTGTCTGTCTCTCTACTATTTACCTGTGTAGCCAGACTGAGAACCTGCTGCACCAGCTCCTGAGTCTCTGACGGTTTCTTCAGGAACAGTTTAACGATGGCCGTCAGCAGAGTCAGCTGGACCTGTCAATCAAAACCAACACAGTGTTAACAGTAATGCAACAACATTTTAAATATACAGCTCTGGGAAAAATGAAGAGACCAGTCCAAATGTTCAGTGTCTCTCGTTTTACTATTTAGAGGCATATGTTTGAGTAGAATGAACATTTTGGTTTTATAATATAAACTACTGACAACATTTCTACCAAATTCCCACAGAAACATTGTCAGTAAGAGCATTTACATTGAGTAATGTTGATGGTCATGGGTATACGCTCACCCAGGAGCAGCTGGCGTGGTAAAAACACTACCGCTATTGTCCAAAGGGGGGCGCTAGAATTAACACAAACTGAAAGTTCCTCGGAGCACCTTTAAGCTTATCTGCTTTGAGCTTTCTTCACTTATTTATTAAACTGAGCTGTGTGCTCTCATCATGGACACACACACACACACGCACGCACACACACACAGAGACACAGACACACACAGACACACACACACACACACACACAACACACACAGACACACGCACACACACACAGAACACACACAGACACACACACACACACAACACAACACGACACACACACAGACACACCCCCCCACACACACACACACACACACACACACACACACACACACACACACACACACACACACACACACACACACACACACACCGACCGACCTGTGTGCTCTCGTCATGGAAGCCCTCCAGGAAGCTCTCCAGCAGCTCGTCTGCGTTGTCGATCCTCTCGGCGTATTCTCCTACGATCCAGATCATGGCCGCCCGCGCATCAGGCTCGTCCAGGGAGTCCAGGTTCTCACACAGAGTCGCTATGATGCTCTCATACCTACAAGACAATCACAATATTATTATTATTATATAATAACAGGGTTTTAATGGTTATAATATAGCTTTACAAGTAGCTATTATTATTACTATATGTCACTATGATGCTCTCATACCTGGGAGGAGAATTATAATATTATTATTATTATTATTATTATTATTATTATTATTATTATTATTATTATTATTATTATTATTATTATTATTATTATTATTATTATTATTATTATTATATGTCATTATGATGCTCTCATACCTGGGAGGAGAATTAGCTTTGTTTATATAGCAACAATCATGCTATCATACCTTCAATAATAATAGGGTTTCAATGGTTAAAGGTGCAGTGTGTAATATGACATCATCAAGTAAGTTCTTGAAAGTTCTACAAAGTTCTAGAATGCAACGCTCCCTGGGTAACCCCAACCCTTTTGAATAATAACAGAAGCTACAATGGCCTTCAAGGACAAGAACAATTCTAAATGTTAAACAATGCACCTGATGACATTCCAACTATGACACTTCCAAAATCGCGGCGACAAGGCCTTGGTCCAAGATATGGAGAAATATGGACATATAAGAGACCCTTTCTAAGGAAAAAAATAATAATTCTAAAAAAAAATGTCAGCTATTATGCACTAAATTAAACGTACTTATGGATATTATAATATTTTTTTTACAAAATCTGCTAGGAAATAAAACCCAAAATTCTACAAACTGCAGGTTTAACTAGAAGCTTAATTTTTTATTTATTTTTTGTATGTCTTGATTTGTGTAAAAAATACAATTTGGAGAAAAAAATACTAGAAGTTTCATGTTTTTATAAATGGTTTTCCTTCATATTAATTTGCAGGCTAGTCCAGAGAGTCCAGGTTCTCACACAGGGTCTATATGACGCTCTCATACCTACAGGGAGAATAACAGGGTTTCAATGGTTATAATATAGCTTTACAAGTAGCTATGAAGCTCTCAAACATAGGATAGTTAACAATAATTATAACAATAAGCTTTGTTTATATAGCACTTATCAAACAATCATGCTTTCATACCTACAAGGATAATAACAGGGTTTCAATGTAGCTTTACAACATGTTTGGTGATGTTGTAGGGTTAGTTGGAAAAGACTCGAGGGTTGTTTTATTTTTGTAATGCTTTCTCATTTATAAGTATCCACCCTTTGAAAATTTAGATAAAAAAGAGTATAGTTTTACAAGCAGCTTGAATGTGCAACATCACACCAGAGGGAGTGTTGTTGTTCTCTATATTAGTTGTAAATGTGACTGTAGGTCAAATCAGAAAATGTATATGTGACGTGTGAAAAACCTCAAGTGAATGAGACCAACTTGTCCTGGATAAAACTAAGTCAAAGTATCGGTCCGTTCCTATTGTTATTGTAATGTTATTTGTTGACCTGTTAACATGCGTTCTGTGGTATAATATTTTATTTTATTTTTTAAGATATTTTTTCAGTCGGATCCGAACCCACGACCACTGCAACAAGGACTGAGCCTATATATTAAGCACACTACCCACTACACCACCGGAGCGTCCCATTCTGTGGTATAATGTTATTTGTTGAGCCGTTCTAATGCGTTCAGAGGTAAACCTACTTGTTGGGATACTTGCGGAAGATGTCCCTGATGACCACGATGGCTTCCTGCACCACGTAGTTGACTTTGGTCTGGATCAGATCCAGCAGCGTGCTCACACAGCGCTCTGCTGATTGCTGCAGGGGAACGACAATAATAACTTTATTTATTTTTTATCGAAATAATCATACTTTCATACCTACAAGACAACAGTGTTTCAATAAAGATATTGTTGAAAAAAATTAAACAATTAAAGGTGCAACAAGGAACTGAAAAGGCTCTTATTTATTCAAATGCTTTGAGTGTGAGGAGAAAAGCGCTATATAAATCGAATATATTATTATTATAGAGCGCTTTTCAAAAGTGCTAACAAAGCAACAGAATTCAAAACAAAAACAGACAGTCATAAGTCATCCCATTTAAAAAAAATATTTATTATTTTTTTAACCTTTATTTGTACAGGTAAATCCCATTGAGACCGGAGACTCTTTTACAAGGGAGACCTGTTTTCCTTTCCCACGTTACCATTCACACACACACATTCATACACCGATAGCAGGCTAACCATCAGGAGCATATCCCATAGTGGGTTTTTATAGATCAGTTGGGTTCTTACCTCCACTTTGATGGCACAGCGTCCGATGGCTCGAACAGCTTTACGCACAAAGTCAACATCCACCTCCGTCGCATATTCCTTCAGTTCAGCGAGTACCTGAATGCAACATGGAACAGACGGGAAATATATACTTTGTAATATCTATATGTGAGTGAGTGAGTGAGTGAGTGAGTGAGTGGTGAGTGAGTGAGTGAGTGAGTGAGTGAGTGAGTGAGTGAGTGAGTGAGTGAGTGAGTGAGTGAGTGAGTGAGTGAGTGAGTGAGTGAGTGAGTGAGTGAGTGAGTGAGTGAGTGAGTGAGTGAGTGAGTGAGTGAGTGAGTGAGTGAGTGAGTGAGTGAGAGAGTGTGTGCATGTCTGTGTGTGTATTCCTTCAGTTCAGCGAGTACATTTGCACATACTTTTGTTTTTTCAAGTAAAACTGCACACATTTCTATTGCACATTGTTTAAAAAAAAAACAAGTACTGTATATATTATTCTTACTATATTTTTATTCCAGTTGTCGTATCTACAGTATATGTTAGTGTGTTAGTGTGTGTGTGTGTGTGTGTGTGTGTGTGTGTGTCTGTCTGTCTGTCTGTCTGCGTGTTACCTGTGCGATGTTTGCCTGTGAGGCCAAGCGGATCATGATGTCCAGTTTCTCCAGCTTGACGTAGATCGGGTCGTTGTATTTCACAAAGAAAACTTTGATTTCCTGCTTCAGGATCTCAGGCCTGTGAACAAACAAACAAACCAGTTACACATTACACAAAAAATATGATTTCTTAATGGTTATTTACTTCTTTGTACTTGATATACCCTTTTTATTTGTTCATTAGCTTTAAAGGTGCAGTGTGTAATATGACATCATCAAGAAAGTTCTACAAAGTTCTAGAATGCAACGCTCCCTGGGTAACCCCAACCCTTTAGAATAATAACAGAAGCTACAGTGGCCTTCAAGGACAAGAACAATTCTAAATTTTAAACAAGGCACCTGATGACATTCCAACTATGACACTTTCAAGATGGCGGCACTAGGCCTTGGTCCAAAATATGCAGAAATATGGAGATATATGAGACCCTTTCTAAGGAAAAAAATAATAATTCTAAAAAATAAATCAGCTATTATGCACTAAATTAAACGTACTTAAGGATATTATAATTATTTTCTACAAAATCTGCTAGGAAATAAAACCCAAAATTCTACACACTGCAGGTTTAAGTCTTTATACTATAAAAATGTATTGAAAATTGTAGTAGTCACTTGTGTTAAATGATTAAAAACAATTCTGTTCATATTTATACAAAAAATATATAGAAGGTATAAGGAAAAATGTAGCCATGTTATATTCAGTCCAATTCACTGAATAAAAAAGGCTTTTCGTGATCACAAACCCTTTTCTTATCAAATGTACATGCATGCACGTGTGTGTGTGTGTGTGTGTGTGTGTGTGTGTGTGTGTGTGTGTGTGTGTGTGTGTGCGTGCGTGCGTGTCTCTGTGTGTATGTACCTTTTCTGCACGATGAGGTTGATGTTCCTGAGAGCTACATACTGGACCTCGGGCTCTCCTGACAGCAGCGTGACCAGAGGAGGAGAAAGCTTCTTCAGCAGCGTGTTGTAGTAGTCAGACTCTTTGGGCAGGAGCTCCAGGAACTTCATGAGGACCTTCACCGCCGACAAGACCACCGCCGAGTTAGCGTGAGAGAGACGGGGGGTCACGCGCTCGCAGATACTGAGAGAGAGGGTGGGGGGAGGGGGGGAGAGGGGGAGAGAGGGGGGGGGGGAGAGAGAGAGAGAGAGAGAGAGAGAGGGAGAGGGAGAGAGAGAGGGAGGGAGGGAGAGGGGGAGAGAGGGAGAGAGAGAGAGAGAGGGAGGGAGGGAGAGGGGGAGAGAGGGAGAGAGAGAGAGAGAGGGAGAGGAGAGAGAGAGAGAGAGAGAGAGGGAGAGAGAGAGAGATAAAAGGTGAGTCAAAATCATTAACACAAGCAAAAAACAGACTTGATTCATTCTTCTTTAGTATTTAGCGTCTTTGAAAGAGAGAAAAGCTGAGAGTCAGTCAGTGCGTTTCCATGAGACAGCTAGATAGGATTAAGCCATATTCATATATATTTCAAGTATTATAGGTGTGTTGTATGTCTTTTAAATTGAGTCAATTGCGTTAATTGAGTCTCTTCAAATAATCAATAAGTATCATAATTTACAAAAGCAAAAATAAACTAGTTAAATTGGTTCAAACAATTCTTGATGCATCTTTGTAGCTGCTGAGGAAAGTGCACATGCACATGTTTAACCTGTTAGGAAAAATCAAAACCTTTTTTTTTTTTTTTTTTTTTTTTTTTATAAGGTTTTGAGAATGGAAAGGGCTCTGTCTCTCCAAACTGTCTAATAAAAGCAAAAATGCCAAAAAGAATTATCTTAAAACACATTGTATCTACCTCTGTGCCTCCCTCTCATCCTTGGGGGTTATAGTTAGACAGTCCAGGAAACTAACTAATCTGAATTTTTAAGCTCAGTTCATAGATCTCTGTGTCTCCAAAGCAAAAATGCCCTAAAAATGATCTAAAAAATTAAATAAAAACAGCTGCATGTACCTCTGAGCCTCCCTCTCGTCCTTGGGGCTGTAGTTAGACAGACAGTCGAGGATAAAGATCTGTCCCCACTCCGTGCACTCGTTCAGAGCCGTCAGCAGCTTGTTGATGTTTTGAGGGTTCAGATCCAGCAGGTTACTGTTGGGATGAGACTCACTGATCTCTGACAGAGCAGCCACTGCATTGGCCACAACCTGGAGGGGCAGAGGGGGATAGGTTATAGGTTGCGTTCCGAATGGCATACTTTCTACTATATAGTATGTAGAAAAAGATTTAGGATGTCCCGATTTGTGTGGCCAGATTAAGGATGGTTAATAACAGAAGCTACAGTGGCCTTCAAGGACAAGAACACTTCTAAATTTTAAACAATGCACCTGATGACATTCCAACTATGACACTTTCAAGATGGCGGCACTAGGCCTTGGTCCAAGATATGCAGAAATATGGACATATATGAGACCCTTTCTAAGGGGAAAAATAATAATTCAGCTAATATGTACTGAATTAAATGTACTTATGGATATTATAATTACTTTCTACAAAATCTGCTAGGAAATAAAACCCACAATTCTACACACTGCAGGTTTAACCCACCATTGGATTGGAGGAGATCTGATAAACATATTCCCTCTGTTTTGTTTACATAGTTTAATGTATTTTTAATTAATTTATTCATTCATTCATTCATTCATTCATTCATTCATTCATTCATTCCGGTACCCACCATAGGATTGGAGTCAGCGATCAGGTCTCTGAGTGAGTCCAGGAACCCTTGGTCTTCCACCATCTGAGCGTTGATGTCGTGGAGCTTAGCCACGCACACGGCAGCGGTCTTCCTCACGTAAGGGTCTTCGTCCTTCAGACACTTCCTCAGCGGCTCACACAGATACTCAGTGATCTTGTCCACTCTGATGCAGCCCATAGTCCTCACTGCCAGGGCTCGAATCAGAGGGTTAGGGTCCTCACAATCCTGGAGAGGGGAGAGACCAGAAAAAAAGCCTTTAGATATTTGTTCACAATGTATTTATTCAAAAAAAAATTCACAACACACACTTACATTTTTCTTTTGTCTATTTTTCTTCCATAACATGTCTTCTTTCATACTAGTATAAATCAAATGTCCAAAATGTACATTCAGGTGTTTATTTGACTAAAAACCTTGTCTGTTTGCGTCTGTATATTTCTCCTATACAACCATCTTTAACGGACATTATCTCAACATTAGTTTTTTTTCTCAAATCTCAACTTCTAAAGCACTTACATCAAATTAACTTTCCATAATCATTCTCTGCAATATTCTAAAGGTTACAACCATGTCTGAAACCTATAAAACACCCTAGAAAATGGTGGTAAAATCAATAATGAAGTAGATTTTTAGCCCTTGCCTTGACAAAGCTGTTGACAGCCATGATAGCCATGTCGGGCCAAAGATCTCAACTTCTAAAGCACTCACATCAACTAAACTTTCCATGATCATTCTTAGCACTATTCTGAAGGTTATAAACATGTCTGAAACATATAAAACACACTAGAAAATTGTGGTAAAATCAATAATACAGTAGATTTTTTTCTGCCTTGCCTTGACGAAGCTGTTGACAGCCATGATAGCCATGTCGGGCTGGCTCTTGGCGTAGTTCATCAGGTAGAGATAGACCAGCTTCTTCAGCTCCAGGTTGTCTGTCTGCATGCAGTTCACCACGTCAGGGAAGAGGGAGCTGAGAGGACAAGACAGGGGATGTATTATCTATTTAGAAGGTCAGAGGTGTGTGTACAATATTGGTTTATGCTTAAAACATGTTGACTAGAGTGTGTTTTTTTGGTTGTGTTTATAAAAAAAAAAAAAAAAAAAAAAACGTGTCTCCCTTTTTTTTTGACCCCAATAAAAAAATGTAAAATTAAAATAGGTTTTGTAATGATAAATGAACAGTTGGGGGCGCCCTTAGCTCAGTTGGTAGGGCGTCCCCCCCCATGGGCCTCGGCCAGCAGCGGACCCGGGTTCGATTCCATCCCGCGGTCGTTCTCTGCATGTCACTCCCCTCTCTGCCCCATTTCAACTCTGTCTCTACACTAAATACTACTTTTATAAAGCATAAAAATGCCAAAAAATAAATAAAAAATAAAATGAACAGTTGAATATTTACCTGACGTCTTTCCCGACCGTCATGGCGGCGATGACCTTCTTCACGGCCTCTTTCCTCTTCTCCTTCTTCTCATTGTTCAGCTCGGCCTTCAGCTCAAAGATTTCCCCTGGAGGAGAGAACACAGACAACGATTGAATATAAAATACATTAAAATATGTTTTTGTGGTTAGGGCGCTCCAGTGGTGTAGTGGACAGAGCGTGTACCATATTGGCTCAGTCCTTGTTACAGGGGTTGCGGGTTCAAGTCCATTTCAACTCTGTACTATCAAATAAAGCTTGAAAAATGCCAAAAAAATAATCTTTAAAAGAAAAAAAAAAGAAAAAATTGTGGCTACTCGTAGGAATGAACGGCAACTACAATTTTAAGTGATAAATAAAATAAAATAAAATAAATTCTTCCAGGTTAAGGAATTTGATGTTACTTAAAGCCCCCTGTAACCCAAAATCCCAAAAAAAATCCTTCTAACTTTGACATTTGGGGAATCAAAAACTCAAAAAGTGTCATTATAATGGAAGTCAATGGTACAAATCGTGTACCGAACATACCCAGTGTAACTTTTTTATTCAATCTGACATTATACAAAAAGTAATAATGCACCAAAATCCCCCACAGAGGAGTGAATTTGTAATATTAAAAGCTACTGGCAGAATTTAGGGTAAATGGAAACAGGATTAATTACAACAGTCCTCACTCACCTTTCTTGTTTGTGGTGAAATACTTTGAGTCCGTCATGATTTTGGTCCTTGAAGTCTGTGCAGAAAAAAATAAAAATAAATGTTATATCACCGGTAAAATCATAATATCATGATTAACATAAATATCATCAACAAAATATTCTTGATTTTACATTTTATTCCTCTGAAAATAAATATTAAAAGGTGCTCAGAGGAACTTTAAGTTTGTGTTAGTTCTTGCACTGCCTTTGAAAAAAAAGCGGTAGTGTTTTTTACTACGCCAGCAGTAGTTCCTGGGTGAGCGTATACCCATGACAAAGGCATTAAGAAAAACTATATTAAAATAGCATTCTCTGCACTGATGGTCTTGTTTACTGTTACATGTAATTTATGATCATCAGAGGAAAAATTAGACTGTTTCAGAAATATTTAAAAGTTCCTCGTAGCACCTTTAAAACAAATTCCTTGTAGAATGTATTCCTTGTATGAAAGCTGCTTAAATAACTGTTTATTATTATGACTATATTATCTCCAGCTGGTGTTTTGGCTACATGTTAAACTGTATGCAGGGACAACCTCTCTCTCTCTCTCTCTCTCTCTCTCTCTCTCTCTCTCTCTCTCTCTCTCTCTCTCTCTCTCTCTCTCTCTCTCTCCTCTCTCTCTCTCTCTCTCTCTCTCTCTCTCTCTCTCTCTCTCTCTCTCTCTCTCACACACTCTATTTGCATGATAGATTTCAGTGCAGATAATGCATTTATTATAATGCAAATTAAATCAGTAATACATGCAACTTGTACATGGAACTTCATTCACATTGCATAAAACTAAATATATACAAAAAGCATTATTTGAACTGATGGTCTCGTTTGCTATTAAATGCCATTTATGATCATCAGAGGAAAAATGAGACTGTTTCAGAAATATTTAAAAGTTCCTCGTAGCACCTTTAAAATGCTCTAATGTGACTATATCGGTTCATGTCATGCTAATCAACATCTGTAAACCATAAATCATATAAAGAATCCATGCTAGCAATTATTTAACGACTGTTGACAGATTGAGTTGAGGTATTCCAACACAAATGAAGGCCTTATCTTTATTTTAGCCCTTTTACGGGTCTGTAGAAGCCCTGTACTTGTAGATACGCATATAATAACTGCATATGCTTTTTGTAAAAATCAAAACAATTTAATAGATTTTGTCGTGACCTATAAATCCATAACACAGCAGTTTCACTTGGCTAGCGTTGACGTTAGCTTGCTGCATGCTAACCATTTCAATGAATCGCGCTACGATGCTAGCTCGCTATCAAAATGACCAAATAACATTGAAAACACAAGTATAAATAGGACCCGCGCATGACAGCTGTCTAAATCGCGTCTTAATCATAACGTTAGTGAATTAAAAATGACATTAAAACAGCAATCAAGTGCTCAAAGGCCCAGTTTATAGTCTCTAAGAAGCTACGTTAACGTTACGCGATGCACCAGCGTACTAATAAACGCAGGATATCACGCTAAAAACAGCAATAATAGCCTTATTTACAGGTTAAAATGCCAAATATAATATGTTTTAAATACCCTTTGGAGTGTTTGTAAATCAGGGGGGAATGTGGCGGTTGATTCACAGACGCAGTTTGGTCCGTTTTGCTCGTTTGGAGGAAGATGGAGAATCCGCGGTGGTGCGTTCACTGGTCATCGGAAACTACAACACTTCCCGGTGCGTAGAGTTGAATTTTTTGATTATTATTATTATTATCATGGGCGTAGATTTCGTTTAAATATTGGGCGGTGGGATGCATAAGGCTAAGTGGGGGGGTTCTTAGAGCGTCAAATACTTGTTTTTTCTCCATTCTAGTAAAAAAAAGATAACCAATTTGTGTATTTTCTGCATAGATAGTATAATAATATAATTTTCTGCGGTAGAGTCAGTGATTCTGGAGAATGCCAGTTGTCAAAATCGGTGAATATTTCCTCATGATCCGCTAACTGTCCGTACTGTGTTTTGTGTGTGTGTGTGTGTGTGTGTGTGTGTGTGTGTGTGTGTGTGTGTGTGTGTGTGTGTGTGTGTGTGTGTGTGTGTGTGTGTTAGGCTGTGTTTTAACCGCTTTCGTATGTGAAAAGCACAACTCTGCGTTAAATAGTTCATATCATCACAATAAAAAAAATCCCAGGTTATTAACTGTTATTGAACGCTCCTCCTCCGCTCCACCACAAGGTGGCGGTATAGCCACACATCTGCAGACTCCCAGATGTCGTTGTCAATGATCTCTGGTATAAATAAAGGTTGAATTAATTAATATATCTTTATATTCGCCTATATTTATACCAAATGTTTGAAACACAAGGAATAAAATACAGTAAAACAGAGGTTAACGTTCATATAAAAAGTTTATTTTACAGAAAACATGATTGTAGTGTTTAAAAAATATATAACAATGGCAAATATACAAATAAAATAAAAGCAATCTTCCCTGTGTATAACTCAAATCTGAACGTACATATATAACAATATGTTTGGTGATTATACTTTATAGCACTATATACACTATTGCTGCTCATTCATTATTATTTAACCATCTTACAAAATAAAATGTATCCTCCCCATACACTATATACACTGTCTTTAGAATTGAATACATAAAATACACTGTTTTCTTCTTTCTGACTTTTTTAAATGCATCATAGGTTACTTGAAAAACAGAGTAAATATTCAGCAATCATAACGTCTCCTGTGTAGTTAGCAATTTTGGCTAACGCTTGTTGTCAAAATCACTTCAAAATCAGTGAATATCTCCTCACAATCCGCTACCTGTCTGTACTGTGTGTGTGTGTGTGTGTGTGTGTGTGTGTGTGTGTGTGTGTGTGTGTGTGTGTGTGTGTGTGTGTGTGTGTGTGTGTGTGTGTGTGTGTGTGTGTGTGTGTGTGTGTGTGTGTGTGTGTGTGTGTGTGTGTGTGTGTGTGTGTGTGTTCAATACCCAGCCTAGGCTCTGTAAACGGGTATGTTGCTAGCTACAGTGGCCTCTTTATTTTAAGTATTACGTACAGGCAGCGAATCGCGAGGTGATTTTAACGGATTTTAACGACAAGCGTTCTCCAGAAATCACTGACTCCACCGTTAAAGTCGTATGTCGAAGCCATTGTCTGTGTATGTGTGTGACACAGCGGAGTTGTGTCACAGCTAAGCATTGGACTGGATCGTTAGTGGAGACGTGGTGTTGATCAGATCTCGTGGAAGACCTTCTCTGGCGTCCTGCATCTTTTTCCTTGCCCTCTGGAATGCCTCTGATGAAGGAAAAAAAAAAATACTAGTTAGTTATAAATATTGAATGACAATCTCAAAACTACGGAAGCCTACAGCAACCATTTTCATGTATATATACTGTATTTTCAAAATATTCCATGATACAATTTTGTTATGTGATGACCATGGGATAAATGCTTTCAATATTAGAGTAAGTGAGTGGAAAGGAGCTTTTCCAATATTTCCAAAACCTTCCAAAAACCTCGTCAAAATTAAATAGTGAATTAATTGATCGGTGTTCCAGGAGCGTCCAGCTGGAAGGAGGCCTCGGGGAAGACCCAGGACTAGGTGGAGAGATTATATCTCCACACTGGTCTGGGAACGCCTCGGGATGCCCCAGTCAGAGCTGGTTGATGTGGCCCGGGAAAGAGAAGTTTGGGGTTCCCTGCTCAAGCTGCTGCCCCTGAGACCCGACTACGGATAAGCGGTTGAAGATGATGATTAGGGGCGACTGTGGCTCAGGTGGTAGAGCGGGTCGGCTGATGATCAAAGGGTTGGAGGTTCGATCCCCGCCCTGCCACTTGTGTCATGGTTGTTGTGTCCTTGGGCAAGACACTTCACCCACCTTGCCTGATGTGAATGTCGATAGTAAGCCTGCTATGTGTGTGTGAATGGTAACGTGGGAATGGGAACAGGTCTCCCTTGAAAAAGAGTCTCTGGTCTCAATGGGATTTACCTGTATAAATAGAGGTTAAAAAAAAATTATGATGATGAAATTCTGTGTTGAACTCTTTACCCAGGATGGTGCAAACTGCTCCTTGTTGACTGAATCCTCCCAGATGATCAAACACTTTCTGCCTCCTCTTCTTCATGACACTGGCATCGACAAAGGCCCTGGGACACACACACAACATGGAGACACATTTAAACACACACTGTACTAAACTAATAGGGTTCAATTCAATTCAAGATTTTTTTATTTTTAACCTTTATTTATACAGGTAAATCCCATTGAGACCTGAGACATACACAGTGAATACACACATTAAAAACAACACTGTACTAAATTAATTATGCTAAATTTAGGTCAAGATTTAAAATGTAATGTTTATTTGTTTTTTAACTGTAAAACTAGTCAAATTACGAGGTGCAAGTACGAAAATACAACCTATGATTCATAAAAAAAATAGCTGGGCTTTAAAGAGTGATATACACACACATATGTAAATAAAAGACATAAATTCGATAATAAAATATAAATAATGTAGTAACTTTAAGTAACAACTATAAGAATACTGTGACCAGTAAATTAAATATTGCACATTGCACAGAAAGTCCTGAGAGTTACAATAATTTATCAACATGTAGTGCTGTGCAAAAAAAAATGGCTGGGTAAGGGTTGCTACCTGGATTGCTGGATGCAGTGCAGATTGAAGGTGACATTTCCCGTGGTTTCAGTACGGAAACCAAAGCGACTCAGCCTCTCTCCCTGCAGACAGGTATTGAAGAAGAAGAAAAATATAATTAAAAAAAATAAACAATTGAGGTTTCAGAATCAGAATATTCATAAAACAGGGAAATGTCTACCAAAACAAACCAATGTTTCTTTGTGACTAAAACTACATTCTTTCAAATTGAAGGACCCAAAACATCATAATATGAAACAGGGATCAAGGTTAATCACTGTTACAACAATGAGAGTTTCATATGAACTCACATATATTTAAATCACTTCTTAAAACACAGCTTTTGCTATCTTCTTGCTTTTACGTGTATTTATTTTCTTGTATGTTTTTTGATTGGTATGTATTTATTTGATTTGTACTTGCTCCTATGTATTTTATGTCAACGCACTTTGTAAACCATTGTTTTTAAAGGTGCTATATAAATAAAGATATTTTTAACTCATATAGTCATCTCCAGATAGCTTCCTCCTAGGTGGGTATTCACCTTGAATGTCCCTGGTATCCTGACGTAGCTGTGGTCTTCCAGCTCCGGTGATCCTCCGATGAAGAATCTCCTCAAAGACGAAACCGCCCCGATCTGCAGCGGACGCCATGTGTGACACGAGACTGTGTGTTTACCTGGGAGAAAATATATAAAAAATATCACAATATAGTAATAATAATAATAATACCTCTTTGACTTTTTATTTTCTGCTTAACATTTGCCTTTCAATGTAATTGGAAGTCCTTAGAAATATGTAAAGTAGAGTACGCCATGTTAGTTGTTTATTTCTTTTTATTTCGTCTTTTTTTTTCTCTATAAAACAAAATCCATAAATAAAGTATTTAAAAAAAATATATTAAAATAAAGTATAGGCCTATCATCTTATATCCTATAATAATAAGGTAAACAAAAACAAAAATTAAATAAAAGTAGATGGTGCCAATTATTTTGAGAAAAATATATTTATATAAGCATATAAGCAGGAGGAGAAACCTCAGTCTTGGCCCCTGCTCTGCTCGCTGCCATGCTGTTGCTGCTGACCTGTTTTTGCCCTGAAGTTAAGTTTTTCCTCTTTTGTTTTGTGAATTAAATACCCATTATTTTACTGCCCGACTCCTACTTTTCTTAAATCATTCCCTGCGTTCCAAATCACATACTCTTTCTTTTTACTACACTACATACTAAAGTACAGAAGAGTTTTAGGGCCACTGGAGAGAGAAAACAATCAGATAAGGAAGATTTTTTTTCTCATTATGTCGAGAAATGTCAAGAATAAAGACGAATACTCCAAAATGCTATTGGAGTTAGTGGGGCATTTATGTATTTTCAGCATACGACAATTGAGGTGTATGTATTGGGATATACTAAATATTTTTCTGGCATACTAAATAGTAGGGAAGTATGGGGATTGGAACGCAGGGCTGGTTTTTATGTTACAGTCCTCCTTAGCCCTAGCAAAAAGACAGGGATGTAACAGGGCATCCTACCCGCTATGGCGGGGAACAGCAGATATCCGTAGCCTTCAGTCCGGTAGCGCTGCCACGAGTCCAGAGACAGAACTCTGAAGTAAAGCACCGGCCACTGAGGCACTGACTCTGAAAACAGGGAGAAAAATAATCACATATTATTTTTTTTTAAGATATTTTCTGGGCATTTTTATGCTTTATTGATAGTGCAGAGACAGAGTTGAAATGGGGCAGAGAGGGGAGTGACATGCAGAGAACGACCGCGGGCGGGAATCGAACCCGGGTCTGCTGCTGGGCCCGGCCCGGGAGGGGGACGCCTTACCGACTGAGCTAAAGGCGCCCCCAAAAATCACATATTAGATTTAAAAATAAACTAAATTATGTACGGTTAAAGCTATAGTGCGTAACCCCTTCATAAAAAATGAATGTTGGTTACATTCAAGCCATCGCTAAATGAGTTGATTGAGTCTATCAGCTCCACAAAACTCTCTCTGTATTTCTCAGTATGGCAGCGTTAACAAACTGGTGTCCCCCCCCTCCCCCCTCCCCTGACACTGGTGCAGGAGCTCAGAAAAATCCCCAAGAAGAGCCCAATAAATGTTTCAGCTGTTGATTCTACTGCTAAGAAAAAAACCTGGACGTACAGCAGAACGTATACTGTAAAATCCATGTGCCATCACTGAAGGCTTTACCTCATGTAGATGGCGATGCACTGACAGTGTTGTTGTTAATTACTCAGAACACAGAAGTTACGCACTATATCTTTAACTATTCAAAACAAATAGCTGTCTGATACTAACCCTCGCTCTCCTTTTCACACATGTAGAACGCCTCAAAGCTGAAGGGGAAACTGAAGAAAGACACATTCTCCTGTTGGCAGAAAGAACGTCGATTAGTTTAAGAAATCTTAGAGCTTGAATGTACCGATGCTTCTTGATTGTTGCATACGAAACCATTCTTTTAATTTCATTTATTTATTACGGCTCACGGCCATAGCACATGGCATGGAGCACACAATTCAAATTAAATCATTACAAACAAACAATGGTGTACGGCAAGGACAAAACAAAAACAAAACAAAACAAAACAAAAACATTACTTAAACAATGGCAGGACATTTCTCAGAAAGGCTCCTGTTTTAACAATAACCCCTGGTTTTTCTGACCTCAAAAGCAAAATCAATTTTTATCTTAGATGGAAAATAAACATAATATTTTGGCAGGTATTTTTCTCTATAGTACACTACATTTACATTTTTACACTCAAAAAGAACACTCCAATATGAATGTGCCCCTAGAGCTGCTCTTGTTTTCTCTTGATTTGACGAATACAAGTATTTTGTTTTATTTTTTAATGGCAAAGACTATATTTGTACTGTAATAACAAATGTTTCTGTATGTAATTCATTGTACTGTCATGCACCAAAATTCAATAAAAAAACTTGAATTACAAAAAAAATAAAAAAATTCTCAGCTGCATTTTGCCCTGAAGCTGTTCACCAGTTCAAGTAAAGTAAATAAGTAAGTAAAATGTATTTATAAAAGCACATTTATTATTCAACAGTTCGCATTGACCAAAGTGCTGTACATTATAGTGCATTCAGTAGGTAAAAAATGAAGGTAAAATAACAATATTGAAATGAATAATAAAAGAGGAGTTTACACACCTTCCCTAACGTTTTGCTCCGGCAGGTCTGTGTGACACCGGACAGAGACTGAAAGGGCAAACTGGACCAATCTACAACACAAAAATAAAATTAATTTGAGTCTTGATTTGAATTTATTTTCGTTGATTCTAAGGTGAGACACTGCAGGTGAATAGAGTAACATATTTAACTTAGATATCATCATGAAACTTTGTCAGTTGATTACAGATATTAAAATTATCAATTTTTGTTTTGTTTTGTATAACACATTTTAAAAGAAATGCTTGAATATTGCATTCTCTTTAAAAATCAATTTAAAAACCAAACATCTAGATGTTGGATAAAGCCAGAGTTAAAAATCTTTATTTAAAAAATTTTGCGGAACCGATTTTGGATACAGCCTTTTTTTTCATTTTATAAATCAAAAAAAATACTATGTACAGGTCTTAAAAATGCATTATCGTGGGGGAAAAAAGTGTCACAATGTAAAAGGTGTTGTGTCCAGTTTGTGACTCACTGTTGGGCAGCTCCATGAAGAAGTGGATGTATAAGTTGTCGTATTCAAAACCTTTGGCTGAGACTGAGAACAGAGAAGAAAGTTTGAATGGCACAGATATAAAAGTCAAAGTCAAAGTAAAATGTATTTCTATAGCACGTTTAAAAACAACATCAGTTGACCAAAGTGCTGTACAAGATACAATACAAAACAACATATAAGATACATGAGGGAAAAAAAGGGAGGAGTGTCAAAGTCTCAACTTTTGTTAAAGGCCAAGGAAAACATTTTGTCTTCAGCAACATTTTAAACTGGTCTTTACAGGAATCATATTAATAGAGATTTTATAAATAAATAAACAGTCGTTAATAGCAACGATTCCCAACTCACTGATTTCTCCGTTCATCACATAACGTAGGATCCCCAGTGGAGGCTGAGAAACCAGAACAGAATGGATTAGCATGACTTTTTTTGTTGTTGATTTTTGGCGTTTGTCTTGATATTAAAACAGAATTTCTTTGAGATCTTTAGTCGGATATAGAATAAGCTATTTGAATAAATAACATTGACCACGGAGCAATCACAATGGGCCCTGCTTTCAGGTAAAATGTACTTTTTATTTTGTTACCATTTCAAAGTCTTGTCCAACGAGGCTGTTGAGATATTCCTTGTGTCTCACGTACAGCTGCAAACAGAGGAAATCATTTATCACCAGTAATGATATGAACTAAATATAAATAGTGTACATTATGATAATTAAGAGCAGTTGAATAAGGGGTGGGAATACATTAGCTTCGGCTTCCTCTCACTCCTTTTCGAACAAAGACAGATACATTTATTTTATAAATATTGTTTATGACACTTTATAATTATTACTTTTTCTGTTATGTGTATTTGTATGATGTGTCATACTTGCTTTGCTATTTTTTTTTTTTTTTTTTCGAAATAAAGACGAAATGAATGAATGAATGAACATGAAAAGCTTTAACTCTTCAATTCTGTGGTCAATAAACCAATGAATAAATACATTTAAAAATGCAAAATTAAAATGGAATTAATACATTCATTAATACAAAGGTAAATATATGGAGTAGCCAATTAAAAAATAAATATCAATTTATAGGCAAGGCAACTTTATTTGTATAGCATAGTTCGAACACAAAGGCAACTCAAAGCGCTTAATGCTTTATAATACTTTTTATCAAATAATAAATTCCTTCATTCAATTTTTTTAATTATATTTGGTGCTTTTTAATAAAAACTATATACGTATTTATGTGTTTATCGAGTGATTTATTCCTTTATTCTCATAAAGTGTCAAACTCACATCTTTGTACATGCTGTTCTCCCTCTCCTGCTCCTCTGGTTTCATCGCTGTGGAAACGTTTTCTATCGTCAGGCGCCAAACTTCTCTCCGCTCGCAGTCTGTTACAATCCTGTACAGACAGCACAGACACAGGACTCAAAGACATGCATTCATTAAATACATTTTATTAATTTATTTAATTTTTATATTTTTACTTATCTTTATTATTATTATTCTATCTTGTACTGTTGCTGCTATGTGAATGTTGAGGAACCAGGCCATATAACTTTACTCTTGTGTACTGTACAATATGATGTAATAAAAGTGATTCTGACAAATGAATGATGTGGGTTTTGCGTGTGTTACTGGTTTCTGCCATGGAGCTTTTTGGACGGAGAGCAGAGTGACCGTGTAAAATCTGATGTAACCGCCCATCCTTTCTTGTGAAAAATATGCCTTTAACTCATCCAAAAGCTCCAAAATGGCATTGCTGGATGGGCGATATGTCTGGAATATTTTTTGCTTTTGTAAATCCAAACATAACATAAGCATAAGAAACGCGTTCTCAGAAAGAAAATCAGGCCCCCAGTCTCTCCAGTGGTGTCTCCAGTCTCCAGTAAATCAGGCCCCTAGTCTCTCCAGTGGTGTGGGGAACTCAGGCCCCCGGTCTCCAGTGGTGTGGTGAACTCGCCTGTACGGCTCTTTGCCTTTGTTGAAGTCTGGTTTGATGACGACGGTTCCAGTGCCGTCCGTTTTGATCGTCACCAGCAAACACTCGTTCTCCTTCTGGCCCAGTCTGAGCAGAGACAATGATACACAAATAGTTGGAATGATTTTGATCACATTCTTAAGAAAGAAATTGTTTTAAATTCGACTAACTTTGCCACTTCCAGGAAAAATAAGCAGTCACCAAATGTAGATTTCTTACAATGTCAAGATGTAATTCAAAATCTCTTTTTAGTTTAGTTTTATTTTAATTTCGAAAGTGAGAAAGAAAACATTTAAATTGAAATAAAAATAAAAAATTTAAAAGATCAACACAAAAAAAAACAGTCTTTCTGGATGATAAAGGCCTTTTTGTTAATGGTCTTTAGTTCTCACTTTCCAGGGGAACTGAGGTCTGCCATGATGTGCATGGTCTGCATGGTGTTGTTCACCACGTGACTGTTCTTCACAAACTCTTCTGTCGGCTCATAGTTGATGATCTTTGTCTTTGGGACGCTGCAATCCCTGAAACATACACACAATCACAATCAGAATAATCTTAAATTCATTGCACAAAACAACAAAATGTTGTAGGAGCAGTCCTCTAGCCGCACAGTTATATCAATATAAATATAAAAAATATAAAAACGACAATATCAACAATACAACGACAATATATATAAAGCATATATATATAAACTTAAGTGTTGGAAGTGCAATCATGTGTGTATGAGTATAAGTGACGTATGTAATGCGCCGGCTTCTGAGCCGCTCCCTCTGTTCGCTGATTGGATCAGCAGAAATCTGGCCGGAGAAAACCTAAGAATATTATATACTGCAGGCCCAGACTGACTACTGAAGGGAAATGAAAATTGAGTATGTAGGCGGGCGGAGTCAGGCTAACAAAACACGAGCAGATTTTAACACATTTACTATTACAAATGCTGTCTGATTAAGTAATAAACATAAATGGGAAGAAACTTCCTTTAAAGGTGCTACAAGGAACTTTTCAAACATTTACACTACCGCTTTTGTCCAATGGGGTTGCTAGAATTAACACAAACGGAAAGTTCCTCGGAGCAACAAAAAAAAAACTCAAAAACCTGTACAGGCTTATATAGAAACCACACCCAAAAGACATTTTCATATTAGAACACAAAACACAAGCAGATTTTAACTGATTGCTGTGCTGCTGGACTCACATGGTGCGTCTCTCCTGCCGTCTGTGTCTCACACTGGCCATGCGCTCAGCCAGGAACGTCGGTTGGGATTTGTTGGCGATCAACAGGTCACTGGAGTCTCGCTGCAAGAGACAAAACACAAAAGAGTTTTTTAGTTGTTTTTTTTAACCTTTATTTATAGCCTGCAGGTAAATCCCAATGAGACCGGAGACTCTTTTTCAAGGGAGACCTGTTCCCATTCACACACACATTCATACACCGATAGCAGCAGGCTAACTATCGACATTCACACAAGGCAAGGTGGGTGAAGTGTCTTGCCCAAGGACACAACAACCATGATACAGGTGGCAGGGCAGGGTTCGAGTCCTATCTATCTATCTATCTATCTATCTATCTATCTATCTATCTATCTATCTATCTATCTATCTATCTATCTATCTATCTATCTATCTATCTATCTATCTATCTATCTATCTATCTATCTATCCATCCATCTGCCATCCCTCCATCCATGGACCTACGGCTTGGTGCAGAGGCCGACAGCTGGTGTATCTGTCATGGTCTGTGTAGGTGAAGAGTCTCTGGTTCCTCCGGCTCTTGGTTCTGCTCAGAGCTTTGACCTCTGTGTGGTACTGTCTGTCCAGCGGTGTCTGACAGGCCACATCACTCTGGTACAACTCCATCTCATACTGGGGACAGAGAGGGCAAGTTAGAAAGTATATCCATCTATCTATCTATCTGTCTATCTATCTATCTATCTGTCTATCTATCTATCTATCTATCTATCCATCCATCCACAACTCCATCTCATACTGGGGACAGAGAGGGCAAGTTAGAAAGTCTATGTATCTATCTATCTATCTATCTATCTATCTATCTATCTATCTATCTATCTATCTATCTATCTATCTATCTATCTATCTATCTGTCTATCTATCTATCTATCTATCTATCTATCTATCTATCTATCTATCTATCTATCTATCTATCTATCTATCTGTCTGTCTGTCTGTCTGTCTATCTATCTGTCTGTCTGTCTATCTATCTATCTATCCATCCATCCATCCATCCATCCATCCATCCATCCACAACTCCATCTCATACTGGGGACAGAAAGGAAAGTTAGAAAGGCAAATTTAGTTGAATACTGATGTATTTTTTTGTGTTGTTTTTTTTAAGATATTTTTTGGGCATTTTTATGCTTTATTGATAGTGTAGAGACAGAGTTGAAATGGGGCAGAGAGGGGAGTGACATGCAGAGAACGACTGCGGGCTGGAATCGAACCCAGGTCCGCTGCTGGCCGAGGCCCATGGGGGGGGACGCCCTACCAACTGAGTTTAAGGTGCCCCCCTATATTGATGTTTTTGTCTATAATAATATGGAGAAAATCCGTTTTAAGATTTCAGGAAAAGCAGAAAAATGTAAACAGATATGGCAGCCTTTCCTCGACTATATAGCAGCGCTGAAGTGACCTTCATGACACTTTTTATTTTTTGCTTAACATTTACCTTTAATTTAAACAATGTTAGAAACCTTTTAAGGAGGGTACCCATGTTAGTTGTTCATTTTATTTTGTCTTTTGTTTGTGTGTTCACTTTTTCAGTTGTGTGTTTGAACAACTCTGTCTCAAACTGACGAAAAAAAGGAAAAGTTATTAAAGTAAATTCAGCTGAAACTTCTCATCCTTTTTTTAAATGTTTTTTTTTGGGGGGGGTGGGGCTTTTTTCACTTTATTTGACAGATTTGGAGAGACTGTGGTGAAATGTGTCAGAGAGGGGAATGACATGCAGAGAAAGACCCGGGCTGGATTCTAACCCGGGTCTGCTGTGAAGAGGACTGAGACTCTATGGGGAAGGGAGGGGGGGGGGGGGGCTCTAACCACAACACCATGAGCGTCCCAAAACTTTTCATCGTTACACACTCAAAAGTTTTACCTGACTGAAGAGTTTCTCCTGCCAGCCCACCTCCACTTCCTCCTCGTTATCACCTGATGAAACAATAACAGAAATGTCAAACACTTTATTTAAATGTAAAACTTTATATAACACTTTTCATACACAAAAAAAGGTAGCAAGGAGGTGCTTAACATAAAAAAAACAATATGACCCATAACCCACCCTCCATCCACAAAAAGAGCAGTAGCCTACATGAGTTGAATACTTTATAAAAATACTAACATACAAATAAAAGTATTAGGTTGGATAAATCGAATTAAATTAAAAGCCAAACTAAAATGGTCTTGCCTTTATCAACATGAACACTATGAACATTGTCTCTCTCTCTCTCTCTCTCTCTCTCTCTCTCTCTCTCTCTCTATCTATCTATCTATCTATCTATCTATCTATCTATCCAAACTGTTTACCTTTCTGTCCTTGTGAAGTGAGTGTTTCCAGTTCAATGTCGCCTCTTTCTTGTCGAGATAAAACTTGTTTCTGAAGGTGTTGAGCGAAAGCAGCGGTGGACGTCACCCTTTCTATGCGAACCCTACAATGTTATAAACAAACAAAATACCATCCCTGCGTTAGATACTAAAGCACAGAAAGAGTTTTAGGGCCACAGGAGAGAGAAAAAAAAATCAGATAAGGAAGTTTTTTTTTCATTATGTCGAGAAATGTCAAGAATAAAGACGAATACTCCAAAATGCTATTGGAGTTAGTGGGGCATTTATGTATTTTCAGCATACTACAAGAATTGACGTGCATGTATTGGGACATCCTAAATCTTTTTCCAGCGTACTAAATAGTAGGGAAGTTTGGGTATTGGAAAGCAGGGCATGTTTAAATAATGTCATAGATATAATATAATAATAATCTATGAAATAATGTTATAGCGTGTGTATAATGGCAATGCTAAGCTAATGCTACCGTTACTTACTTTATTCTTAGGTTTTTAACAGCATCCCGGGACCGAAACACAGCTTCTCCGGTGTCTGTGTTCCAAATTTCAGCCATGAGTATTAACTATCGTGTTATTTAGCGACTGTTTTGATGTTTAAATAGCACTTTTAGCTCCGTTTTAGGGCTATGGTTTTAGCATAAACAACGGCTCGGCTAAATGGATAGTTGTTGTTGCCATAGAGATACAATCCTTCTTCTTCTTCTGCGTTATTTTGGGCGGTGCACAAGCTTACACGAGCATTACCGCCACCTACCGATATATAAGAAAAGATGAAAAAGTAATGTATTTTAGTGTAAATAGATTAGCAGTAGGCCTATGGTAGAAATCCGTTTAGCATGTAGGCCTAAACACTAGGATAGGCCAAGAACAAATACAGTAGCCCAACAAAGTAATTGTAGGCCTACGACAAAGTAAAGAAAGACACACACAAAAAAAAGTTGTGGGTCATGTGATTTATGAATAAGAACCGATAAGAACAGGAATTTGGTGTAGGCCTATGTAGCAGGTATGTTTTTTTTTTTTTTTTTAATTCTTTATTATTATAAAGAACATGTAGCAGGTATGTTTTTTTTTTTTTTTTTTTTTTTAATTCTTTATTATTATAAAGAACATGTAGCAGGTATGTAGAATGAGCGAAGATGGCATCTACCGGGTCACACTCATAGACATTATAAATAGACATCCTTTATAATGTCTATGGTCACACTCGGTTGGCAGACAGTCAGAAAAAGTTTAAGATGGTACGGTCCACTGTAGGGGTGTTTGAAATTAGTGGGAACTATTTGGTACAATTAGGAAGGATGTATGTGCTTTGACATCTTGAACTGTTATTTTGACCTCTTTTGGGGAGAATGGGGTTGTGTTTCATATTTTTTGGAGGGGGACACATTACCTCCTATAATTATTGGGGGGGCACGTCCCCTGCATCCCCCCCTAATAAATCTACGCCTATTGGTTTGTGATCCGCCACCGCGGACGCCAGTGCGCCATGCCGTGCGCGCACCATAGTGCTATCGGCAGGTGCTAACCGTTAACCTCAAGTTTTAGGCTGTGAGTTTCGGATACTCTACATCGTGACAACATACGAACGATCAACTCGCCAATTAATAGGGACCTTAAGCAACACTGGTTGAGAGGACGGCTACGGCAGTCAGAGCCGCAGTCCATCTGTTTACAACCGCGGAGCACTCATGGACATATAAAGAAAGGGAGCACTACACCAACTGCAGCAAGTCGCCGTTAGAGTTGGTGAAACCCATTGGAATCTTTCCCGACGCCGCAGCCTTCCTAAAGTCCCTATTTCAGAATGGCAGCGTCCTCTGGTCTCCCGGTTTGGTCTTGACATGTCAGGACTGAAGACGCACAGGTATGTAGTCTGCTACCAACGTTTTTACATTGTCTTTATTTCACTATGAGACTGGTGTTACGCCGAAAGATGTGACCTGCCAGAATGTGTGACCCTAGAGGGCGCTGTTCTTATTGATTAACCCAGTCTCATAGTGAAATAAAGGCTATGTAAAAACGTTGGTACATTGCGCAAATTGTAAAGAAACGAATCCAAAAATGTTTTAAAGGTGAATAACCAACCCATTTACCCATCACAGTGAAATGCTTAGGATATAGGCCTACTTTTTCCACTGTTCAGTCATTTACATTGGGAGAAAACAACTTAATAATCTCTCAATTGCAGAGCTGTTTTTGTAAAACTACTGTTTTGAGCTGTGGACCAATATAATAATTATTAAAACATTTCACTGTGAGACTGGGTTGTTATATGACTACAGTCTATTGAAATCAGAGGATTCACCTTTAGGGTCACACATTCTGGCAGGTCACAGCTTTCGGCGCAACAACGGCACCTCTTCCCTTTCCTCGAGCAGTTTAGCGCGTCGAGCAAATGGGTTAGCATCAGGTTAGCACAACAACAACCTGTTCAGCTAAGAGTCACATGACAGAGGCGGCAAACGTGTCCATGGTAACACTCTAGGATTGTGGTTAGTGTAGTTCTTTTACCGGAGCTCGTGAATAGACTACATCTTCGGGGTAGCCTATTTCAAAGCACAAACAAGAGACCAAAACAATAATGCACTTGCATGTTACACCTACATGTAGAACTTACATGATGTAGTAGCCTAGCACTTGATTCATTTGAAGCCTATGTAGGCTACTTCATGGACATATAAAGAAGGGCTAGGCCTACTTCATGTGATTCTTGCTGTCCTGAGTTTGTACCTTCATGGTTGAATTAAATTATTGGAAGTCGCGTTGGTGGATAATGTGTGTGTATTGAGAAATCATGGTGAACACAGATTTCAGTTATTTTGGTGGGTGAGTGAATATAGTGTAGTTGCATTCAAGTGCTCTGGTCAGAAAAAACGAATCAAAATGGACGATAGACATAAAATAGTTTCTTGAATGATTTTTAATCCCCAAAATTGACTACAGAGCGTGTGTGCACAACTGACCAAAGTATTTTCTATTCTTTAAAATAACTTGATTTTTACTACAAAACTGAAATGTGACATTTTCATTCCAAGCATGGTTTGTTTTCAGTTGGAAATGTTCAATAAATAACCATAGACAGTTACTGTAATCTGTGCATTTCCTCCATTAAATAATAACAAAGATATACTATTTCATTAGATAAAATATCTCAGTTTAAATAGCTGAGCATATTAACAGTGCAAACCTTGTGAGGGCAAAACAAATAAATAAATACAAATCCTAATGGAGGTAAACATTTATTAACATGTTAACATATAACATTAATTGTGATATTGATCTGAGGTCAAATGGCCCTGTGCATAGATATATAACAGTTCTATATACTGTATATCTATGGCCCTGTGTTCATGACTCTTCCTCTGTCTCTCACAGGAAGATGATCTTCAGGGTCCTACTGCTCTACCTGATCTCCTCTGTCTGCGGTTAGTTTGATATTATATTTATATTATGATATTTATATATACACACACACACACACACAGACGGTATAATATACATTATATTATATTATTTTATTTTCAGGTGTAACAATGGAGTTATGATGGCGTTTAAAGTTCTCTGTCTGCCCCCCCCCCCCGTCTGTCTGCCCGTCTGCCTGTCTGTCTGTCTCCTCAACAGCATTAAATGTGAAAGTGGCAGAGAAGTACTATCATGCAGAGGAGAACCAGAACCAAACACTGGAATGGACCTTCCCCACCAAACCTGGCAACCCCAACACCAACGTGTTTATATTTTGTGAGGTCGTGCCTGACAACGGCATCCCTGTAGTTTTGTTTGAAGTAAAAGACGGTGTCCCAGAGGCTCAAAAAGGACCGTTTGCAGGACGGGTCCAGTGTGACACAGATCTCCTAAGAAAAGGGCGATTAAGACTTCATTTGTCCGGACTCACGATTCAGGACTCGGGCTTGTGTGTGTGTCATGTGAGCACAGATGTTGTTGTCGGATCTGCTGATTGTCAACTCAATGTCACAGGTAAGTTGATTTTATGCTACGTTTACACAACAACGGTCTCGCTAAAAACCAAAAAAAAAAAAATCCTTTTTACGTTTAAAAAAAATCGTACGCAGCCAGTGCCAGTATAGTTGGCATTGAAAAACGTGGCCGTGTAATCAGCCCCAAATAAAGTGGTTCTCCTTCTGACAATCACCAACATTTTTATTTTTATTTATTTTGGGGCGGCAGTGGCGAAGTGGTAGGGAGTTCGCCTCTGGTGTGCAGGGTTGGAGGTTCGATCCCCCGTCTCCCCGCCACATGTCGAAGTGTCCCTGGGCAAGACACTGAACCCCGAATTGCTCCCGATAGTTAGCTTAATCGGTGTATGAATGTGTGGGTGACTGGGTGAATGTGTACAAAACAATGTAAAGCGCTTTGGGTCTGTGAATAACGGAGATAAAGCGCTATATAAGTCCATTTACCATTTTTTTGTCCTTTACAGCCGCTGTTGATGAGCACAGAGATACAGTGAGGTCACAAAGAGTCACATCACCACCAGTGACATCACCACCAGTCACGTTACCACCTCGGAGTCGGCACAGCTTCTACATCATACCGGTAGTAGTCTGTCTACTCTCCTGTGTCATCGTCTTATTCTACAGAATACGTTTTAAATCTTCTGGTTCGAAACCCAACAATTCTGGGGCGCTCGTGAGGGTGTAGTGTTTTTTTTTTTTTTTTTTTAAACCTTTATTTATACAGGTAAATCCCATTGAGACCGAAGACTCTTTTGCAAGGGAGACCTGTTTTCCTTTCCCACGTTACCATTCACACACACATTCATACACCGATAGCAGGCTAACTATCGACATTCACACGAGGCAAGGTGGGTGAAGTGTCTTGCCCAAGGACACAACAACTATGACACAGGTGGCCGGGCGGGGATCGAACCTCCAACCCTTTGATCATCAGCCGACCCGCTCTACCAACTGAGACACAGTCGCCCCTAGTGGTTGGATGCTATATAATACGATACTACAATCAACAAAAAATGAATACTAATAGCACAATGTACATAAAGGACAAGTTTACATTCAGCTGGAGCTGTTGTTCAGAAACCAAATATTGAATGGTTATGACTATCTATGAGTTATCCTGGTCCTACCAGACCATCGTACTTCATTTCATTTGTACAGAAAGTCTGGAATTGCTCAATTGACAAACATTAACTCACTTGAAGGCGGGTGTTTGTTGAAGTTTAAAACTAAAATGGAGAAAACCTGTGACTATACCGCGGACCTTGACTGACATACTGAAGGGAAATGAACATTGATTGGAAGTAGGTATGAGGGCGGCGCCAGGCTAACGACGAGCTGGAGCAAGGATTTTCCTGCAAGTGAAGTTTGGATCATTCTTGTTTGTGAACTGTTTGAAGGTTTTGGATAATCTGTTACCACTAATTTGTTTCTTGTTTTTTTTTCTGTTTTTTTGTAACATGTATTTTTATTGTTTGTAAAACGAGATTTACAATGTCACACAGGTTGTAACATACATTTCACAAATTGTTACACATTTCTTTTTGTGACAATTTAACAAGAACTGTTGCATTGTAACAATTTTTACATTGTTATATTATTTTTATGAACCCCATCCATCCTGAACAATCCCTGTGCTGTAAAATAATAATAATAGTACAAAAATATATATATATAAACATTTAAAAATAAAATATAAAGGGGGGCATCTTAGGGCATGCTCCTAAGATGAAAGTGTCTGCTTTACATTAAAGCTTATTCACTAATGAGAGGGGGGAGTCGAAAGTTTGTCAAAATAAACCAGTTAAGGGTCCCAGACTTTGTTGAAATGTTTTGGTTGATCCTTTAAGAAAGTATTTAACTTTCTAACTAACTACATTTTCAAAAAATATCAATTTGTTCTTATTTTGACAAAGTTTTTTTTTTTTTTTTTTTTTCTGTTGGCTGTAACTGAATTTTTATTTTCTATGAAAGTGAGTAGGAAGAGAGAAGGTGTTGGAGCCAATATGCTACTTCTTTGTTTGTTTGTATTTGGTGATATGTAGTTTTGTGTGTGACCACTGGGTGGAGCTTTGGGCTCAACTGAAAGCATATAGGTAATCACCGGACACGGCCAGGTGTGTGTATTTTGGGTAAAGCAAACCGTTTTGTACCGTGTCAGCGTGTCACTATAGCCTATTTGTCTGATCTGTACCAATTGATGGTATTAATGAACTATACCTTACATGAATGGAAATGGAATAGTTTCTACGGTGAGAATATACTTGTTGAAATAAATGGGTCACAGCACTCAAACGAGAAGGAGGTATCAGACATTGATTATTGGCACCACAGAGCACGCGTACGACTGAGTTCTCCCTCACCGCACCAAACAAGGCTAATGTAGAGCCGGTTATTAGGCTTTACAGAAGGTATTAACTTCTTCCTACCACTTTTTGAAGATGAACAATGTTATTTGTTTTCCTCATTTGTTACTGAGGATCCCAGTTGTTCTGCTTTGTTATTGCTTATGGGTCAATCTTCAACTATGGTTAATGTGACCAGATTTTTAAAGATATATATTTTTTTTTCATTAAGATAAAAATCTGCTTTTAGCTGTTTTCCCATTAAGTCTGTCAATCAATTTCTTAAATGTCACAATCATGATATTTCTAATTCAGTAGTTTCAATTTAAAAAAAAAAGTTATTTGTTATTTTAACTTATAAATATGTGTTGTGATGTTGGTAATGTCTGTGTGGTGGATATGACAAACAGAATGGTTGAATAATGTATGAGTGTATGAAAATAAGTATATTTTGTTATATAAGCCAAATAAAATGCTTTTATAAACTGTTTTCACATTAAAAAGTGCTTGAAATGACTTTGTGTGACTTTTTCTATTTTATTATTATTATTATTATATTATTAAATATGCTGATAAATTAGAATGCCAATATACTTTTAGAGTGAACATTTAATATAGGCTACTCAAAATACACAACCTTACATTTTTATTTTCTTCATATTTTTAAAAAAGGGTTAGAAATATGATTGGAGATATGCATAATGCCACTCTTTTGTTTTTGATTTATTTGATGACATGTTGTTTTGTGTTTGACCACTGGGTGGAGCTCATTATAAAGCATACATGTAAAGTGTTTAAAGTAAATACTAAATCAGTATCTACTGTTAAATGACTATGCTGCTGTGATCACCTAATACACAAACCCTAAAGAAACCTCCCATAACACACATGTTGTTCAGTGTGATGGAAATGACGGTGAACCCAAGGGACAGGTGTTCTTTCAATAAAATAATACATAAATACTAATATTTCTTAAAATCCATCATACATTTAATTAAAATACACCTTTTTGTGTTATTAAATGTTTGAAGTAACACTATATCAGTATTTAACTTTACAATAGGCAAGGCTAAGTCCAAAACTGGACCCAGGGACAAAGGATATAAAGCCAAAACCACATATCAAACACAACTTTTTGTATAATAAAAATATTGACTGGTGCACCATTTATTTCTTCAAGAGTACTTTTAGTGTAAATTCAGTGTGACAAACATTAAAAATAAGAAATGTGCTTTTGTTTTCATTATAACAGCCAGGGAAACAAAATCACCCTATTGAAGCATGACCCACATATGAGGACCTATGCACTTTGAACATGGTTTTCTGTAGTTGTTAAGTCCAGTTCGTCTTGGGGTTAAAGGATGCAACATAAACCACTTGGAATTGGTTAAACCAAACGTTATTTAATAAATAAATGAATTTTAAATGGCGCAAGGACAAAAACGTTAAGGTGCAGGTTAAAACAAACTCAGGGCTGGTGCCTGTCTGGGAAGGGCTTTGACGTTAGAGCTGCCTGCTCCCGATTGGCGCGCGGGGGACAGGTGTCGTACAATGGCAGGCAAGCGCTTCGACAGGTGCGGGGAGAGCAGACCAATGGGGTTTTTCATGAGGTGTTATTAAAAGACTTCAGCGGACTTTTGAACTAAAGTAGCCTAGCCTATTTTATTACACCACAGGAAACCACAGCGGACCATAAAACGGCAGATAGTGACTAGTGACATATTACCTGTTGAGTTGAATTTATGGCTCTTCTGTTTCTGTACCACCAAATGTTTATTGTTTACAGAGACATGGCAGGCTGAGAAGTCCCTGAGACAATAAAAGAGATGGGCACAGTGCCAGACTGCCAGTGTAATAAAAGAGTGTTTTTCAGTCCTAAGTATCCAACACCACCGTTTATCATACCATAAAACCTCAAGCCTGTATAATTCCGATCAACTCGTCGCCATTTCAGTAAGCTATGGCAGCGTCCTCTGGTCTCCTGGTTTGGTTTTGACATGTCTGGACCGAAGACGCACAGGTATGTAGTCTGCCTTTATGTCTGGATTGTTCGCTCCGTTAACTCTCGGGTGTTCCTGGGCACTTTTTTTTGTTGTCCTTTTGCACTTTGTTTAAGCTTTGTTTTGTGTTTTGTTACAGTATAAAGCCAAATATCTCGGGCACTTTATAACAGATCAAATGTGTGACGGTGAGTCGGTGAAATCAAATATGCACAGACTTCAGGTTGCTTACAATGATTGTTTCTTAGCCTACTTAAAAAACAAAGTGGAGCCCTGGAAGTGCAGCCATTTGTGAATGCAGCAGTTAACACCTAAATACTTAGGTGTTAAACCCTAGTGTGAGTGGCCCCTTATTTTTTTCAGGAGCTGTATATAGCCTGTTATGAAGTGTCATTTTAGCATTATAGTGTCAATTGTGGTGTACTTTGTTTGTATGTGTGTGTGGCCTTGTGCAAATTCTGCAACTTCTTTTCTGCTGCCTGTCTTGGCCAGGACTCCCTGTGAGAAGAGTTACTGTAACTCAATGGGACCTTCCTGGTGAAATAAAGGTTAAATAAAGGTTAAATAAAGGTTAAATAAAATAAATAAAATAAAATAAAATAAAATAAAATAAAATAAAATAAAATAAAATAAAATAAAATAAAATAAAATAAAATAAAATAAAATAAAATAAAATAAAATAAAATAAAATAAAATAAAATAAAACAGTTCTATATATATTTCTATATATCTATGGCCCTGTGTTCATGACTCTTCCTCTGTCTCTCACAGGAAGATGATCTTCAGGGTCCTGCTGCTCATCTACCTCATCTCCTCTGTCTGCGGTTAGTTTAATATTATGATGATGATTACTTTATATATTTATACATGTATATACGTCGTGAGTGTGCATATATGTGTGTGTGTGTGTGTGTGTGTGTGTGTGTGTGTGCTGGTATATATACACACACACACACACACACAAACACCTTGACACGTCTAGATATTTGTGTGTGAAAATCCCAGTAGATCAGCAGTTCCTGAAATACTCTAGCTGTCTGGCACCCTCAACATTGCCATGTTCAAAGTCACTTAAAACCCCTTTCTTCCCCATTCTGTTGCTCGGTTTCAACCTCAATAAGTTGTCCCGTCCAGGACTACATGCCTAAATGCATTGAGTTGCTGACATGTGATTGGCTGATTAGTTATATGTGTTAACAAGAAAATGAACCGCTGCACCTAATAAAGTGGCCGGTGAGTGTATGTATCTACACGGCCACTTTATTATACACACATACAGTATGTATGTATGTATATATACTGTATATACACTCACACACACACACACACACACACACACACACACACACACACACACACACACACACACACACACACACACACACACACACACACACACACACACACACAACACAACATTTAAAGTTCTCTGTTTGTCTCCCCAACAGCAGCTGAAGTGAAAGTAACACAGAGCTTCTATCATGCAGAAGAGAACCAGAACCAAACCCTGGAATGGACCTTCCCCACCAAACCTGGCAACCCCTCCACTTCTGTGTTCATATTCTGTGATGTGCTGCTGGATAACGGTGTCCCAGTAGATTTGTTAGAGGTAAAAGATGGTGTCCCAAAGGTTCAGAAAGGACCGTTTGCAGGACGGGTCTCGTGTGATAAGGATCTCCTCAGAGAAGGTTTACTCAGACTTCATGTGTCCAACCTCAGGATTCAGGACTCAGGCTTGTACAAGTGTCAAGTGAGGACACATGTTGTTGGCGGATATGCTACTTGTCAGCTCAATGTCACAGGTAAGTTGATTCTGAACTTGCACAATAAAATCTTCAGATTTGTATTGTTTAATCACTTTTTTTTTAAGATATTTTTTTTGAGATCTTTGTTTTAGTAGATAGACTTTAAGAGACAGAGTTGAAATGGGGCAAGTAGGGGAAGACATGCGAAAACCGACCCCAGCAGTACTCAAGCCCGGGTCGGCTCCCTTTTATCACTTTAAACAATCACCAACATTTTAATGTTTGTCCTTTACAGCTGCTGTTGATGAGCCCAAAGATAAAATGAGGCCGCCACCAGTCACGTTACCACCTCGGAGTCGGCACAGCTTCTACATCATAGTGCTGCTGGTAGTCTGTCTACTCTTCTATGCCATCTGCGTAATCTACACAATATGTTTTAAATCATCTGGTCCGAAACCGGACAATTTTGGGGCATTTGTGTTGGTGTAGTGGTTTTAGATAGTGGACCAGATATTGAATGGTTATGAGCTGGAACAGGGACTTTCCTGGAAGTGAAGATTGAATAATTCTTGTTTGTGAACTGTTTGAAGGTTTTGGTTCATATGTATCTTAGTACAAAAAGTATTTTTGTTTTTATTCGGATGACTGTAACTGAATTTTTATTTTTTATGAAAATGTATGAAAATAAGAGTGAGTACCAGTAGGACCAGAGAAGTAACTACCTGCCGCTTTTTGAAGATGAACAATGTTATTTGAGTTGCTCATTTGTTGTTGAGTATGTGTAGTGCCGAATCGTTTCCCCATGGCTGACAATAGACAGGGGCATCAGACTGGACTGTTCATCAGTGTTTCAGGTTTATTGAAAGAGATTCCAAAGGACATACAGAGGATTTCATGGAGCCTGGTAGCAGCAGGGTGAGGGCCGCATGGCACTCTCGATAGCTACAGAACAGAGGATTATATGAAGGAGATTCCCCCCCCCCCCCCCCCCACCGCCTCCTTTCTGCCTGCTACACTCTGGACTGACTCACTATCACTACACACTTACAACTGTCTTTTGAAACTGAATTTGACTGCCTTTTTGCACAATTAATTACTTTTTTATTTATACAGAAACTCCTATATTTAATATTTTATTTTATATGTCATTGTCCATCTTTAGTGTTGTCTCGTATATTTGTTGTTTGTGCCTGTGCACTTTTTACTTTTTATATGTTCACCGCGGGATAGGGGGAAACGTTTTCTCGATTCCTTTACATGTCTTGTACATGTGAAGTGTTGACAATAAAGCTGACTTTGACTTTTTGATAATAGTTTTGATTAAAAAGCTAATTTTCGCAGTGTGACAGAAATTACAATTTCTTATGAATGTTGGAATACAATGGAAACCTATATTATTTAAATACTTTAAGCACAGCGACTATCAATACATTTTATGACAAAAGAACTGTCTTTTTTAAACTAAAACATATCAATTGCCAGTTGTTGAAGATTGACCCATAAGCAATAACAAAGCAAAACAATACTCTTGTGTTCATTTCTGTCACACTGCAAACATTTGCTTTTTAATCAAAACTAATATCTTAGGTTGTGATATTAAATGATGATCAATGTATGTTTTTGTTGTGTCCTTGGGCAAGACACTTCACCCACCTTGCCTGGTGTGAATGTGTATGACTGCTGTATGTTTGAGGTGGTGGTCTGAGGGGCCGTAGGTGCTGAATGGCAGCCACGCTTCCGTCAGTCTGCCCCAGGGCAGCTGTGGCTACTATGGTAGTTTACCACCACCAGTATGACTGTGTGTGAATGAATGGAACCCTGCAAAGCGCTTTGAGTGCCTATAAAAGCACTATATAAATCCAATCCATTAATGTTATTTGTATTGCTAATATACTCTGTATATTTTTTGTGATACATTTTCACATTAAAATGCATTTATAACAACTGTTTTTCACATTAAAACAAGTGATGGAAATGACTGTGTGATTTGTTTTAATTTTTTTTTCTTTTTTTACATATGCTGATAAATTAACATTAAATATAGACTACTCAAATTACACAACGAAAAATGTTTACTTTATTCATATTTTAACACAGGGTTAGAAAAACGAGTTGTTTGGAAATGACAACCAATACACATTCTTGATTTAAAACAAACCTTTACCTTGATTTCTACAGTTGTCTGTTCCCTCCTTGCAGCTAAAAAAACCTGGACAGCTGTTTTTTTAATGAAAAATTACACAATACTATTATAATTCTTACAACTAGTGGACCAAACTCGTAGTATGAACTGAACAGAAGACCTGTATCAAGTTGGACCGGAGAAGAAGACCAACGGTGATTAAATATTTAACGGACACAGGATTATTTAAAAGCCCCATGGCTCCACCCTGTGGAATAACAGGGTCATTACAGTTAATAGAAAATCAGTGTTTTTGAATTAATGGTATACAAGGCCCTAAAGGTGCAGTGTGTAATATGACATCATCAAGAAAGTTCTACAAAGTTCTAGAATGCAACGCTCCCTGGGTAACCCCAACCCTTTAGAATAATAACAGAAGCTACAGTGGCCTTCAAGGACAAGAACAATTCTAAATTTTAAACAATGCACCTGATGACATTCCAACTATGACACTTTCAAGATGGCGGCACTAGGTCTTGGTCCAAAATATGCAGAAATATGGACATATATGAGACCCTTTCTAAGGGAAAAAAACTTTTTTTTCAGCTATTATGCACTAAATTAAATGTACTTATGGATATTATAATTTGATGACATGTTGTTCTGTGTTGTGACCACTGGGTGGAGCTTTCACTCATTAGAAAGTATACATGTAAAAAGTGTTTAAAGTAAATACTACATCAGTATTTACTGTTAAATGACTATGCTGTGATCACATACACAAACCCTAAAGAAAACTTCCATAACACACATGTTGTTCAGTGTGTTGGAAATGACGGTGAACCCAAGGGACAGGTGTTCTTTTAATAAAATAATACATAAAATACTAATATTTCTTATATACAATTAATTAAAATAAACCTTTTTGTATTATTACATGTTTAAAGTAACACTATATCAATATTAAATTGAACAATCAAGCAAGGTTGAATGTCCAAAACTGGACCCAGGGACAAAGGATATAAAGCCAAAACCACATATCAAAAACAACTTTTTGTATAGGCCTATTCATAATATTGACTGGTGCACCATTTATTTCTTCAAGAGTCATTTTAGTGTAAATTAAGTGTGACAAACATTAAAAATAGGAAATGTGATTTTGTTTTCATTTTGTCTGCGAGAGGGAGACACCCGTTGAAGACGGGGATAGCACTTTGAAATTTCTGACTAAAGTCCACCTCTTAGATAAAGAGTACAGGAGGTAGGAGGTAAAACGTTAGTCACTTCTCCTGTGACCGTAAGCGGTAGCAGCGTCCTCTGCTCTCCTGGTTTGGTCTTGACATGTCAGGACTGAAGACGCACAGGTATGTAGTCTGCTTTTATATAAACTTTGGATTGTTCGCTCCGTTAACCCTCAGGTGTGTTTTTGTCCTTTTGCACTTTTTTAAAGCTTTGTTTTTTGTTTTGTTATAAAGGCAAGGCAAGGCAAGGCAAGTTTATTTCTATAGCACAATTCAAACACAAGGCCACTCAAAGTGCTTTACAGGGGCAAGATTAAAATACATAAAACACATTAGAAGACATTTAAAAGCGAATGAAAAGAAGTAAAACATTTAAATTAAATTAAAAGTACAGGTTAAAATGGAAACAGAAAAGTCTTCAGACTCGATTTAAAAGAACTGAGGGTTGCAGCAGACCTCAAGTTTTCTGGGAGTTTGTTCCAGATAAAGCCAAACGTTCACCTGTGTCTGCTACTCCAAGGCGTATATTGATAGTAATTACTGATAAGGAAATGTGTACCGGCCGGTGTACTACTTCAATTTAACTGAAGTCATTTCAAAATAACTGTGGATAGATTAGTTCATTGTTTTTGGTAATTTTGTTTGTAAATCAGGTTGTAAAGTAACACATGGCTCGATGCAGATCAGGGTTCACTAACTTTTGCACATACAAAAGTGGGCAAATAATTGGTTTAATTTGAGTCTTGACTATACACAATTGATTTCCGGGGGAAAACATGTTGAATTAATAAACACACACCTGTTATCTAATATAAAGAATACTGGTATTGATAAAAAGTTATTAAGTATGGCTAAACTAAATACAATTCTAAAAGGCTCAAGAGGTTCACATACTTTCAAGCAACACTGTCTGTATGAGGTGCTTTCAGGTGGCTGCAGGTTCACAAACTTTTCTCACATCCTCACAGAAACGGGAATTAAAAGGGTTAAAAACTAAAAGTGAATGAATATTTGATGTGAGCGGTGGGATAAATGGTTTGTAAACAAAATAATATTGAAAAAAAGTTGAAAAAACTGTATCATGTTTTTATGGCAGTTTATAAGGGGATGTTTTTATAGTTATGGCCCTGTGCATATAAAAGTTCTATGTATCTATATATCTATGTCCCTGTGTTCATGACTCTTCCTCTGTCTCTCACAGGAAGATGATCTTCAGGGTCCTACTGCTCATCTACCTCAGCTCCTCTGTCTGCGGTTAGTTTGATATTATAATGATGATGCCCCTGTTTATTCACTCAACAATCACTCAAGTTTTCTTGTTTGTCCTTTACAGCAGCTGTTGATGAGCACAAAGCTTCAGTGATGCTGCCACCAGTGACATCACAACCAGTGACATCACCACCAGTGACATCACCTCCTCGGAGTCTGCACATCATCTACATGTCGGCACTAGTGTTTTTGACTACGGCTTTGTCTACTCTCCTCTGTCTTCTGATCGGCACATTCTACAGAAAACATTTCAAATCTCTTGGTCCGAACCCGGAAAATTCTGAGGCGTTTATGTTGCTGTAGTGGTTAGATAGTGGACCAGATATTGAATGGTTATGAGCTGGAGCAGGGACTTTCCTGGAAGTGAAGTTTGGATAATTCTTGTTTGTGAACTGTTTGAAGGTTTTGGTTCATATGTATCTTAGTACAAAAAGTATTTTAGATTTTATTCGGATGGCTGTAAGTGAATTTTGTTTTTTATGAAAATGTATGAAAATAAGAGTGAGTAGGACCAGAGAAGTAACTACCTGCCGCTTTTTGAAGATGAACAATTTTATTTCAGTTGCTCATTTGTTGTTGAGTATGTAAAACATAAGATAATAGTTTTATTGTGACAGAAATGACAATTTCTTATGAATGTTGGAATACAATGGAAACATATTTTATTTAAATACTTTAAGCACAGCAACTATCAATACATATAGGGGCCATAGGTGCTGAATGGCAGACATGCTTCTGTCAGTCTGCACCAGGGCACTGTGGCTACTGTTTACCACCACCGGTATGACTGGAACGAATCGAACCCTGCAAAGCGCTTTGAGTGCCTATAAAAGCACTATATAAATCCAATCCATTAATGTTATTTGTATTACTAATATACTTTGTATATTTTTTGTGATACAAGCCAAATAAAATGCATGTATAACAATTGTTTTTCACATTAAAAAAAGTGATGGAAATGACTGTGTGATTTTTTTTTCTTTTTTTACATATGCTGATAAGTTAACATTAAATATAGGCTACTCAAAATACACGACGTAAAATGTTTATTTTCTTCATATTTTAAGAAAAACTAGTTTGGAAATGACAACCAATAAACATTCTTGATTTAACAAACCTTTACCTTGATTTCTACAGTTGTCTGTTCCCTCCTTGAAGCTAAAAAAAAACCTGGGCAGGTGTTCTTTTAATGAAAAAATACATAAATACTATTATAATTCTTACAACTAGTAGAACAAACTCGCAGTATTAACTTTATAGAAGTTCTGTTTCCAGTTGGTGGCGGTAATGCTCCTACAAGTTACTTTACCAACCGCCAATAAACCAAAAACCACCGAAGAAGAAGACGACCAATCAGAGCAGCTGGCGGGCCCTTAGCGGTTGTTGTTACTCTGTCACAGTTTTCCCCAAAAAAAATATTAAATCGTTTATAAAGTCGTCTAAAACATGGCCTCGTTTGTGACTGAAGTGCTCGCTAGCTCGGGGAAGCTGGAGAAAGAAGACCTGTCCAGTAAAATAAGCAAAATGTCGCGAAAAGTGGAAGATACAAAGGTAAATATCTCTCGACTAGCTTTAGCATTAGCAACGTAGCATTACGTTCAGTTAAAGTTTGAACTTAGGGTGCTAGCTGTTAGCTTCTCGGCTGCTATTAAGCGCTACCACTGACAGCTGTGCAACTTCATCGGTTATTTGACAAACGTTAAAATATCGCAAGTGGAAATAGACTTTAACAGAATAATATTAATACATAGAGACTTTTATACGGCTAATTTTATTAAGCTGAGAAGTATTTTAGCCAGTTAGCAACATGTACATATGCAAACTGTTTAGCTACGTGGCTCTAATGTAATCAGCTAAACTAATGTGAAATCTTTATAAGATTATATTCAACAGATGTCCTTGTACAGATCTTTAAAGGGTCCGAGAAGGCCGCGAATAACTTAATCTGTTAATAAGGCCTAACATTGTATCAGCTGTTTATTTTGAATGACCTGATATTGATATAAATAGTGACATATACCAAATTCCGAAACATATTTTTCAACATTATTTGTGGATTTCTTACTTTTTTTTTTAACCAAGACAAACTCCTGTTTAATGCTTAAACCTGCAGTGTGTAGAATTTTGGGTTTTATTTCCTAGCAGATTTTGTAGAAAGTAATTATAATATCCAAAAGTACATTTAATTTAGTGCATAATAGCTGAGAATTTTTTTGAATTATTATTTTTGATAATAGTATGCGATTCGGAATGCAACCTTTGTTTGTTTGTTTTTGTTTAATAGGAAGAAGTGTGTGACATGATAAACAAGCGGTACAGTGACTTCCTGCCGAGTCTCCAGGGAGCCGAGGAGCTGATCCTACAGGTGGACGAGGTTTCTAAAGAAATGGACTCGCTGAAAAACTGCATCGAGAACGAGGTATATGAGGAGAAACTGTTTATAATATAACCCACCTATAATCTGCACTACACCAACCACCTTCACCCTCTAATTAATTACAGGCTCTGTGATTAATTAATCTAAATTAACTCTTTTATACCTGTTTTATACCTGTTTATAAACAGCTGTATAGCCTGCTACAGTTTGTTTCTCGCTCTCTTTCTCTCTTTTTCTGTGATTAATTAATCGAAATTAACGCGTTAATTTGACAGCCCTAGTTTTTACCCTTTTTTAAATTTAAAAGTTGTTCTTAATTTCATTTTATTCTGATGTTTAAGAAAAAAAAAAAAAAGGTAACATGAAATATGTTTTATACTATAACTTGTTGCACTATATGTCTAATGTTGGACGGAAGAAACTGTTATGTATGCGAGTACACAAAAAAATAATTTCCTATGAACCTATAATATCAAATCAACATAATATTTAGGATGCTGGATTCAGTTCTCTTCAAGGTGCCATAGTTTTCAAACAGTTTGTTGTGTGTGTGTGTGTGTGTGATCGCAGGTGCAGCAGAATATCCACGTTGCTGTCGCCGAGTACGCAAAGCTGAAGCAGCAACTGGAGAAAAACACCATCATCATCGCAATGCTCGGACACCTGAAACAGGTAGAATATATTCATGGTCATTTATACCGAAAAAAAGTTATGTTATATATGAACATGTAGTTTTATATTTGTAATTTTAGCGAGTTTCCACATAGCTCTCCAACAACAATATTCAATCAACATGCATTGCTATTTATTAAGAAAAAAATTGTGTTATATTTGTTTGGTAGTTTTCACATGGCTTCAATAGCAAGGTTATGAACGTGTACACAAAATAGTAAAAGTTGCTTTTCTACATTGTGACATCATAAGGATGCCAATGTTTCTGTATTGAGAAAAAGGGATTGTAATTCTGAATGATTTTCTATTAATTTCTTCCTCTAACAAGCTAATATTAAGATCTATGATGTGCATTGCCTCGTGTGAATGTCGATAGTTAGCCTGCTATCGGTGTATGAATGTGTGTGTGAATGGTAACGTGGGAAAGGAAAACAGGTCTCCCTTGAAAAAGAGTCTTCGGTCTCAATGGGATTTACCTGTATAAATAAAGGTTAAAAAAATTTAAAAAAAAAAATTGTCCAGGAAAATAAATGTATATAAAATACATTAAAAAGACATCTTACAGGGGAATTTTGAGCTTCCATAATGTGAATGTTTTCATGTTTCTTTGACTCAGTTTCACAACGCAATGGAGGCGTTCAACAAAGCTCTACTGGGGAAGAAGTATGTGGACGCAGCCAACCAGCTGGAACGGGTGAGAGCGGCTACATTATGTCCATACAAGTCTAATATTTACTCTTTAAAAAAAAATATCTTTATACAACTTTAGCTTGTAAAAATTGTTGAATTTTCGTATTTTCTTTTTCCCTCAAGGTAGCACTTAAACCTGCAGTGTGTAGAATTTTGGGTTTTATTTCCTAGCATATTTTGTAGAAAGTAATTATAATATCCATAAGTACATTTAATTTAGTGCATAATAGCTGAAACATTTTTTTTTTAATATTTTTTATTTCCTTTAGAAAGGGTCTCATATATGTCCATATTTCTGCATATTTTGGACCAAGGCCTAGTGCCGCCATCTTGAAAGTGTCATAGTTGGAATGTCATCAGGTGCATTGTTTAAAATTTAGAATTGTTCTTGTCCTTGAAGGCCACTGTAGCTTCTGTCATTATTCAAAAGGGTTGGGGTTACCCAGGGAGCGTTGCATTCTAGAACTTTGTAGAACTTTCTTGATGATGTCATATTACACACTGCACCTTTAATGTTATATTATTTTCCCCAGGCGAGGTCCAGTGTGGATTCCTTAAAGGACTGGAAGTCTTCTCAGCTGCCGTTGCTTAGCGCCCTGAGCTCTGAGCTAACGGTCCAGAGAGAGAACCTCATCTATCACCTAGGAGACGAGTGGAAGGGCCTCGTCATCTGGAAGCTTCCGTCTTCTAAGGGTGAGTTTAATCTGCAAAAGACAACAGACAGACAGACAGACAGACAGACAGACAGACACTCAGACACACACACACACACACACACACACACACACACACACACACACACACACACACACACTCACTCACTCACTCACTCACTCACTCACTCACTCACTCACTCACTCAGTTTAAGAGCCAGATTGCATGAATGCATGAGAAATTGTTTGTTTATATTGGTGCAAGTTTTATTTTATTTTTTTTTATTCACAATAATTTACAGTTGAGCTTTCGAACATTTACCCAACAAATTGAATATTCAAACTATTCGGGCCAGACCTAAGCAAAATAACATTCAAATGTATGCATTTTCCGAACCGTCTCATACGTTTGTTGTTTATTTAAAAAACAATAAAGCTAGTCTATCTGAAAATAAGACCTTATCATTAACGTGTGCGTATCTATCTATCTATCTATCTATCTATCTATCTATCTATCTATCTATCTATCTATCTATCTATCTATCTATCTATCTATCTATCTATCTATCTATCTATCTATCTATCTATCTCCTCTCTCTCTCTCTCTCTCTCTCTCTCTCTCTCTCTCTCCCCTCTCCCTCCCTCCCTCCCTCCCTCCCTCAGATCCCCCCGGTGTGAACTCGTTCCTCAAAGTGGAGCTGAACTTGTCTCTCAGCGGTAAAGAGGGAGAGGCGTCGCCCTCTGCTCTGCTGCGCTGCGTCCTGCAGGCGCTCGCCGTACAGGGAGACCTGCAGCACAAGATCAAGCTCTTCAGTAAGTAAACAATACACCACTGCCTACCAAATTACTTATTAAAGCTATAGGGCGTAACTCCTTTTGGCAATGGCTTGAACGTAACCAACATGCATTATATGGAAAAGTAACGCACTATAGCTTTTAGACAGCCTAGGCTCTGTAAACTGTCAATATAAACAAAGGGGAGACCTGCAGCACAAGATCAAACTGTTCAGTAAGAGACAAAACAATGTGAAACATGTAGCATTTAAAGTTACAGTGTGAAGAATATTTTTTTTTTTTTTTTAAGTAGAAACTACAGGAAATACAGGGTTAATTTGGCTGAACTATAAACGCATTCAGAGAGTTTTTGAATAGCGCATTGTATTCTCAATTTGTCATTTTGGCGCTGCTGTTTGATTTTCCTTTGCCGCTGGATAAAACCTCTTTTCGAGGGGGCGGGGGGGTGGAGTCAGTCCAAGATCAGCCCTTTCTTAATACTGGATTATGTTATTGTCAGGGTTTCAGGCCTAACTTTAGGGGGATTGTATTAAGCACTATGAGCCGGTTTCGCAGACATGAATTAAGCCTAGTTCTGGACTAAATTGTACTTTCAATGGACAATCTCCATTCAAAATTCCATTTAGTCCAGGACTAGGCTTAATCCATGTCTGTGAAACTGGCCCTATGTGTCCTTGAACTACTTTGGTTGTATTTCAGGCCAGGTGCTGTTGAAGTGGATGCTGAAGCCTCTGGTGATGTTCCCGTGTCTGTGTGTGAGAGTGACGGATCAGCCCGGAGAGGGGACGGTCCTGGCCCTGCAGAGTCTAGACACCAGCGAAGAGAGGTCCACACCCTCTCAAGTCTACAGCAAACTACTGCTAGTGCTGAAGACACTACACGCACAACTACTAGGTAATCTGTGTGTGTGTGTGGGGGGACGGGGGGTGTGTGTAGGGGGAGGGTGTGTGTGTGTGTTTGTGTGTGTCTCTGTGTGTGTGTGAACTGTACATAATGAGGTCCACACCCTCTCAAGTCTACAGCAAACTACTGCTGGTGCTCAAGACACTACACGCACAAACTGCTAGGTAATCTGTGTGTGTGTGTGGGGGGACGGGGGGTGTGTGTAGGGGGGAGGTGTGTGTGTGTGTTTGTGTGTGTCTCTGTGTGTGTGTGAACTGTACATAATGAGGTCCACACCCTCTCAAGTCTACAGCAAACTACTGCTGGTGCTCAAGACACTACACGCACAACTACTAGGTACTCAGAGAGTGTGTGTGTGTGTGTGTGTGTGTGTGTGTGTGTGTGGGGGGGGGGGGGGGGTGAACTGTACATAATGAGGTCCACACCCTCTCAAGTCTACAGCAAACTACTACTGGTGCTCAAGACACTACACGCACAACTACTAGGTACTCAGAGAGTTGTGTGTGTGTGTGTGTGTGTGTGTGTGTGTGTGTTGTGGGGGGGGGGGGGGGGGGGGTGAACTGTACATAATGAGATCCACACCCTCTCAAGTCTACAGCAAACTACTGCTGGTGCTCAAGACACTACACGCACAACTACTAGGTAATCAGAGACTGTGGGGGGGGGGTGTGTGTGTGTGTGTGTGGGTGGGGGGGGTGTGTGTGTGGGGGGGGGGCTGTGTGTGTGTGTGAACTGTACATAATGAGATCCACACCCTCTCAAGTCTACAGCAAACTACTGCTGGTGCTCAAGACCCTACACGCACAACTGCTAGGTAATCTGTGTGTGTGTGTGTGTGTGGGGGGGCGGGGGGGGTTGTGTGGGGGGGGGTATGTGTGTGTGTGTGTGTGTGAACTGTACATAATGAGGTCCACTCCCTCTCAAGTCTACAGCAAACTACTGCTGGTGCTCAAGACACTACACGCACAACTGCTAGGTAATCTGTTGTGTGTTTGTGGGGGAGGGGGTGTCTCTGTGTGTGTGTGTGTGTGTGTGTGTGTGTGTGTGTGTGTGTAGGGGGGGGGGATTAAACTCATACTGCTATGTCACTGTATCATTGTTGGGGGTATTTTGAAGGTTATTACAGAAGGATTTGTTCATATGTTGTTAACTGTCTGATTTATGATACATTTTGTTATTGAAAACATGCTGAAAATGCATTTTTAAGAACTGTACGTGGTATTTTTTTTTATTGTAAAACGGAAAAAGACGGTATCCAAAATCTGCTGTGTGAAAAAGCTATTCTGAAGGTTACTACAGAAGGATTTGTTCATATGTTGGTATCTGTTTGAGTTACCAACATGTATTTTTTTTTTTTTTTTTTCAGATGTGTCCATCGGTGATAAGAATCTTTCTGCGATCTTTGGGGAGATGATTTGGGAAGAGATATCTCAGTGCATCATCCACGAGTGCCTGCTCTACTCCATCCCCACCAACAGCAGCCAACTGGAGGAATACAACATCGTAAGAAACATATAAATATATAAGAGGGTTGTTTATTTAAAGGGGGGACACCAGTTTGTAAACGCTGCCATACTGAGAAATACAGAGAGAGTTTTGTAGGGAGCTGATAGGCTTAATCAACTTTGTGTCAACTCATTTGGCAATTTGCTTTGAATGTATAACCAACATTCATATACAGAAAAAGTTACGCACTGTAGCTTAAAATTGTGTAACATCACCAATACATTTTCCTGACTGTATTTCATTGTTGTTTGTGTTTTTTAAAGGTCATAAAGGAAACGGAGGAGTTTGAAAAGTGTCTAAAGGAACTGGACTTTTTAAAGGGCGATTCCACAGACCTGCTGAAATACGCCCGAGATGTGAACTGTCACTTCGCCAGCAAGAAATGCAAAGACGTGATCGTGGCCGCGCGCAAACTCATGACCTCCAAGATGCACAACACCGTCAAGGTACGTGCAGTTTTATTTTATTTTTTTTTATAGATAATTTTTGCGCTTTTTCTATTCTTTAGTGACAGTATGTGTGGAGAGACAAATATGAAATTAGGGCAGAGAAAGAAAAAAAAATTACTTTTATTTTTTTTACACAACTGTTTTTACAATATTTTTAGTTTTTTTTTATACAACTGAACAATTATTTTACAATTTTTTTTTTTTTTTTTTTTTTTTTTTACAGATTGAAATCATAAGCATAGTTTCTTGCACAACAGTGTCAAAGTATGTGCATTGTTTCCCTTATACTATGTTCACTGCTTTGTTCTTACTGTTAAATAGGCATTATTGTTTTAAATTGCACTTCAATTCAGTACATTTTTACGTGTCATCCCCCCCAAAATCTCCATATGCTTTTTATTTATCTAATTCACTCTCATTGCTATCATTTCTCTAGATAGATCACTCCAGACTACAAACTAAATCATAAGCATAGTGTATTGCACAACACTGTCAAAGCATGTGCATTTTTTGACATATACTAGGTTTACTGCTTTGTTCTTCTAACATGTCATAATGTTTATCAATAATTTAAAAAAATATTTTTTTTTTACCTTATTTTTTATAATAATAATTAGAACATTTAAAAAAAAATCTTTACAATTTTACAACATCAATTCTTTACAATAATCTTTTTACAACAGAACTTTTTGCTCTCTTTTTTTCAGTTAAAAATGAACTTTGCTGTCTTTTTTTCTATTTCGCTTGTCTAATTCATTCTAATATATTTAATTTCCTTGTCAGATCACTCCGGACTACAAACTGCGCCTTCCCAAGCTTCCTGTTCCCGCCTCCGAGGTGAAAGTGAAACATGACAACACTAAAGACGAAACCACGCTGGAGAACTCCAAGCAGGTGTGATGAGAATTATTGCATGTTGAATTGTAAATGTGTCTTGCATAATACTGAGATATTAAATTCCTGTTTGTCTCTACTGTCTATACTGTCTGTATTTCGGACACCCCTGCCAGTTCCCTTCCCACATTCAGGACTCTCTTTATAATAATAATAATGATAATAATAGGGGGCGCCCTTAGCTCAGTTGGTAGGGCGTCCCCCTCCCGGGCCAGGCCCAGCAGCAGACCCGGGTTCGATTCCCGCCCGCGGTCGTTCTCTGCATGTCACTCCCCTCTCTGCCCCATTTCACCTCTGTCTCTTCAAAACTATCAATAAAGCATAAAAAATGCCCCAAAAAATATCTTAAAAAAAAATGATAATAATAATAAAAAGAAAAAATGTACAATAAATATATTGTGAAAAAAATAACAAATCCGACCCGTGGACCTTTACTGCAGGTCATCTCCCCCCTCTCTCTCTCTCTCTGTCCCTCTCTCCCCCCCCCCCCCCATTTAAACTCCGTACTGTCTAATAAAGCTTGAAAATGCCAAAAAAAAATAATCTTTAATAAAAAAAGCTTACGATCTCATTGTTCCCCTCACACAGCTTTCAGCCTGGACTCTGTGTCTCCCCGCCTGTCGCATCAGTGAGTCGGTGCAGCAGCTGATGGAACTGGCTCTCAGTACGCTGTGTGAAGCCGTGGGGAGCTCCACTCAATGGTAAGATATACAACAGCACATTTACATACAGTACCTAGTTGTGTTTACATCCCTCTGCTTTTACTCAATGGTAAGATATTAAACGGTTTTCCGGGGCTGAAAAAACAAATATATACAGTTAATTGAGAGAAAATGTCACTTTTTTTCATTAAAGATCTCCTATTATACTACTTTTCTGGTCTTAATTTCTTGTTAAAAACTGCTATAGAGCAACCTGACACGAATCACATCACAAAAAACTATGTAGATTTTCGGGACACTCTTCCTCTTACCCTAGCGAGCACAGCAGTCTCTCAATACGCTGTGTGAAGCCTTGGGGAACTCCACTCAATATTTACATATTATTTTTATGCATACTAATCAAATCAGGTTTTATTTGTATAGCCCAATATCACAAATAGACATTTGCCTCAGTGGGCTTCACATTCCATACAGTGTTACACTTTTCCCCTGCCCTTAGACCCTTAGCTCGGCTGAGAAAAAACTCCCAGTAAAAAAAAACCTTTATCGGGCTTAAAAAATTTAAATTACGTTACACGGATACATCGCTTTTCATTTTAAAACAAAAAATACAATGTCTTTTAAAAATGCATTTTCGGTGTGTTTTTAAGAAGAAAATGTACCATAAATCATTAACATATGAATAAATCCTTCTGTAATAACCTTCAGAATAGTGCTGAGAATGATTATGGAAAGTTTAGTTGATGTAAGTGATTTTAGAAGTTGAGATTTTTGGTTCAGAATATTGACTAAAAAAAAACTATCATTTATTTTCAGTGCTCTACAACTCTTCTTCACCGTGAGAAACATCTTCCAGCTTTTCTACGATGTTGTTCCAACGTACCACAAGTAAGAATCACTCCTATTCCTATATTATCGTTCTCTCATATGTGTCCATATTTCTCCATATTTTGGACCGCCATCTTGAAAGTGTCATAGGTGCATTGTTTAAAATGTAGAATTGTTCTTGTCCTTGAAGGCCACTGTAGCTTCTGTTATTATTCGAAAGGGTTGGGGTTACCCAGGGAGTGTTGCATTCTAGAACTTTGTAGAACTTTCTTGATGATGTCATATTACACACTGCACCTTTAAGTAAATGGTATTTTCTTGTGTGTTCTGTGTTTTAGGGAGAACCTTCTGAAGTTCCCCCATCTCGCTGCGATTCAGCATAATAACTGCATGTACCTGGCGCACCACCTGCTCACGCTGGGTCATTACTTCAGAGCCCACCTGCCCCCGCCGCTCTGCGAGGGAGTCGCCACCTTCGTAGACATGGTGCCCGGGTTCAGGAAACTGGGTAAGAGAAATTCAGACATTTTTATATGAAATTTGGTACAGAAAATCAGGGCTTTTCAATTGGTTGCACTGGTGCTCCTAACTTTTATTTTATTTCGGTGCTTATTTCAGGTGTACCCAATATTACATTTTCATCAAATTTTTGTCGTTCAAATAGACATAAATACATCCTTATCTTATTATGAAAATTATTGTAAACAGAAGAAAAGATTAAGTAAAATGTTTTTTTTTATTTAAATCACAGCGCACTCAAAAAATAATAATGCTGCGTTAAATTGAACCTGTTGTTTTTCATGAGAGTGATCATTGATTTGAATTTAGTGAACGCCAGCAGTGAAGTTTTTTTTCCCTTTTCACATCATCATTTCTACCTCCAAATGTTCAATATCTAACCTGCAGATTGCCTTGAAATACAATTAATGCGATAAACTGCAGGCAAAAATCTTGTTTTTTCAAGCACTCGTCAATTTAGAGATTTGTCTATTTTGCTTAAAATCAAAGGTCCAAAATGTACATCTAGGTGTGTATTTGACTAAACCTTGTCTGTTTGCGTCTGTATATTTCTCCTATACAACCATCTTTAACGGACATTATCTCAACATTAGTTTTATTTTTTTCAATACTCTGAACCAAATATCTCAACTTCTAAAGCACTTACATCAACTAAACTTTCCATAATCATTCTCAGCACTATTCTGAAGGTTATTACAGAAGGATTTGTTCATATGTTGTTAAATGTCTGATTTATGAGACATTTTGTTCCAGGTGCCCAGTGCTTCTTGGCCCAGATGAATGTCCAAAGAGCCGAACTGTTGGAGAGACTTTCAACCGCTCACAACTTCTGTAACCTTGACGATGAAGACAATTACATCGCCGCCAGTAAAGCAGTGAGACAGGTGAGGCATTAGAAAATTATACATATGTCTGTCATATGTAAAAGTAAAACATTTTGGGAAATACAGTATTTTTTTAAAATGTAATCAGTTAATGAATGCAGTTTAAATGTTATATTATATCTTTGGCTCTTTAACTGTATATTTATGTATATATTGAGTAATTTTTTTTATTTTTTTTTATTATAGCAGTTTGGTCTTCCATACTTAATTTTTATACATTTTCTTCACTAATGATTTTCACTCACTCACTCACACACTCACTCACACTCACCCCCACACACACACACACACACACACCCACTACTCACACTCTCACACCCCACCCCACCCCACCCCACCCCCACACACACACACACTCACTCACTCACTCACTCACTCACCCCCCACACACACACACACACACACTCACTCTCACACACACACACTCACTAACCCTCTACCCCTGTATTGTCTCTCTCAGGTGATCCACCAGTTGAAGCAGTTGGGTGTAGTGTGGCAGGACGTCCTCCCCGTCAGTATCTACTGTAAAGCCATGGGAAACCTGCTCAGCACCGCCATAGCCGAGGTCATCAACAAGATCATGATGCTAGAGGTCTGAGCTTGCTTGCTTGCTTATTTATTTATTTATTTATTTATTTATTTATTTATTTATTTATTTATTTATTTATTTATTTATTTATTTATTTATTTATTTATTTATTTATTTGTTTATTTATTAATTATTTATTAATTATTTTATTTTATTTTATTTTATTTTATTTTATTTTATTTTATTTTATTTTTATTTTTATTTTTTATTTATTTATTTATTTTATACTTTTTTTTTCACTTTTAGGGAAACACACATACATTGAAAAAAAACAACAACAACAAAACAGTTAGGTCACTGAAGGGAGGGCATAATAAAGCTTCACATCTACAATCAAGTCACGTTACGGGTTACATTCATAGTATTCTTAAGAGGGGAGCTTATTTATTTTTTAAAGATATTTCTTTTTGACATTTTCAAGCTTTATTAGATAGTACAGAGTTGGGGAAAAAAAGCCCTGTTTAAAAACAGTTAATTTCCAACCCTGGTGTTAATGCACAATCTGGCCTCTGTAAACTGGTATGTTGCTAGCTTATGGTGGGACCCCTTTGTTTACATACCAGTTTGCAGAGCCTGGGCTGTGTTTTTACATTGACAGGTATGGACAGGTAGCAGATTGTGAGTAGATTTTTGACAACAAGCATTCTCCAGAATCGCTGACTCCACCTTTTAATTATGCAATCTCTCCTTAAAGCCCCTATCTCACTGGGCTGCGACTGTTTGCGACAAGTTGGAGACTGCATTCGCAAACGAGTCTCTAAACTGTCTCCAAACGTTCGCGGAGGTCTCAATTTCCTCGCATGAGTCGCAGAGCCGCGCAGTCCTGTCGCTTGAATTTTGAACATGTTCAAAAAAAGTGTGCGACAAATCTACTCTCAAAATAGTTTCAGAGTGGTTGCATGTGTCTCAAACGCGTTGCAAACCCTTCTCAATTTAGTCTCCGCGAGTCAGAAAGTGCGAGAAATGTGAGACAACTTTGCGAGGGTTTGGCGAGTGTTTGGTGACATATGAAACTAAATTGCGACTGCTTTGAGACAAAAATGAGACTGACATTCCGTTCGTGCGACACTCGCCAGACGTTTGTGAGACATAAATGCGAGCTCCCGGCAAGGACATTCGCAAACGTGTCGTAAGTAGCAACTCAGTGAGACTGCAAGTGAAAATTGTCGCAAATTGGCATATTTAGTCGCAATTTTGTGTCTCCAACTTGTCGCAAACAGTCGCAGCCCAGTGAGATAGGGGCTTAAGACTTACATAATTAAATTAATAAGAATTGTATTTCTGGCCCCTGTTTGCCCTATGTGTGTCTGTTTGTTTGTTCCCCATCATCCTGAAAAACAAATAAAAAGAAAGTTTAAATTTTTTTTATTTTTTTTAAAGGCAATTAATTGCTCCTTTTTCCTCAGGACATTTCTTCAGAGGATGGGGAGCACCTCCACACTTTGGGAGGGGATATACGCACAGACAGACAGACACACTATATATTATTATTATTATTATTTTTTTAAGATTATTTTTTGGGCATTTTCAAGCTTTTTTTTTTTATTAGACAGTACAGAGTTGAAATGGGGAGACAGAGAGAGAGGGGGGGTGACCTGCAGTAAAGGTCCACGGGTCGGATTTGAACCCGCGACCACTGCAACGAAGGCCGGAGCCAATATGGTACATGCTCTATCCACTACACCACCGGAGCACCCCACACTATATATTCTTATATTCTCCCTTTTCCTCAGGACATTTCTTCAGAGGACGGGGAGCACCTCCACACTTTGGGAGGGGATATACGCAGACAGACAGACAGACAGACAGACAGACACAGACAGACAGACACAGACAGACAGACAGACAGACAGACACATTAACACTATATATTCTTATATTCTCCCTTTTCCCCAGGACATTTCTTCAGAGGACGGGGAGCACCTCCACACGTTGTGTCAGACGCTGATAGACGAGGGCCCGCTGGTGTTCACGCCGCTGGCCGAGGAGCAGAGGAACAGGCGCTACCAGGAGGAGGTTCCTCTCTACGTCAAGAGGTGGACCAGCTTCAAGGAGATGGTCATCGTGCTCAGGGCCAACCTGCAGGAGATAGTGGACAGGTGATTCATTTTCGTGTGTGTGTGTCAGACAGACAGACAGACAAGGTCAAGGTCACTTTTATTTATATAGCACCTTATAAGAACCTAAATTCACCAAAGTGCTTTACATAAAATACATAAATTAAAATACAACAGCACACATTAAAAAACACTTACAGCAATGACACAAAACAATTCATTAAAACGTAAAAGCCTGTGAAAAAAGGTGAGTTTTAAGAGTGGACTTGAAGGTTTCCAGAGACTCAGATGAGCGAATATGGTGTGGTAAGCTGTTCCAAAGTTTCGGGGCAACCACGGAGAACGCACAGACAGACAGACAGACAGTGTGTGACAGACAGACAGACGGACAGACACTCTCGCACTCTCACATCGTACTGAGAGCCAACCTGCAGGAGATAGTCGACAGGTAGGGACGGGATATATACAGACAGACAGACAGACAGACAGACAGACACTCACTCACTCACTCACTCACTCACTCACTCACTCACTCACTCACTCACTCACTCACTCGCAGTAGATTGTAGACAAGTAGGGAGGAAACGGGATGTCATCATTTTTTGCACTCATTCACACACACACACACAGAAACACACACACGAACAGACACACACACACACACTATCTCTCTTACTCTCTCACTCACTAACTCACGCAATTGTCTAATTTTATGTATATATTCCCCCCCCCCCCTCTCTCCCCAGATGGGCTGACGGCAAAGGTCCGCTGGCGTTGGAGTTTTCCAGTTCTGAGCTGAAGAATCTGATCCGGGCTTTGTTTCAGAACACAGAGAGACGCGCCGTAGCTTTAACCAAGATCAAATGAGAGACTGGGAGCTAACATGCTAAAGCTAACACCATTGGAACGATACTATAAGCACTTTTTCCTATGTGGGGAAAAAACAAAAATAATTCATGCCTTTATTCATTTCCATTTTCTGTTTAATTAAAGGTGCAGTGTGTAGTATTTGGTGGAATTTTAGTGGTTAGATTGCAGATGTCAACGCTCCCTTTGCTAACCCTTCCTTTTGGGGAGAATTTCACAAAAAGCTACGGTGGCCTTCAAGGACAAGAAGCTATAGTTACTAAAGATGGCATCATCCACCACTCACTGCCTCAAGCCTTCCCACAATATCAAGTGATGAGGTGAAGATGTATTTAGTTATTTATTCTATAGTACTTCTTCTTCTTGGTCTTCCAACAGATGCATTTCCACCAGGACGCCCACTATATATATACAAAACGTGTAAGGACGTTAAGTTTGTCCGTTCTGTGCTACTGTAGGAAAATGGCGGTGCAACATGGCGGCCTCAGTGCCCCACTCCTATGTAGATAAAAAAAAGACTCATTCTAAGCTCATAAAAAATAAGAAAATTGTGAATATTATGTTCAATTTCTACCAAGTCTGTTCTGAAAAATGCCAATAAATAATAATTTCTACACACTGCCCCTTTAAATATGTACATTTATGTGTTTGTAAGTTGACTAGTTTGTCACACAAGAAGTGTCTAAACTGCTTGTATTCGATCTGAGGGATTTGTTTTGCATTTCAAACCACAATTACTCCCGACAGCGATTTACAAGTACGCTTCTTTAAATCAGTCTTACTCTAATTCTACACACTGCCCCTTTATGTGTATGTACAGTTATGTGTTTGTAAGTTGACTAGATTTTTTTTTTCACACAGAAGTGTTTATAAGCTGCTTGTTTTCGATCTTCAATTACTTCCTACAGCGATTACAAGAACGCTTTCTGTACATCCGACTGATAACTCGTATAGCTTTCTAAGGCTTTACCACGACAAAGCCCTAATGAGGTTGTGTAGCCGGGGACTCGCCATCTGTTGCTATGTGATCTAGTGTCAAGGAGGTTAATAACTTTGTGAACTTTGGGGGCGCCTTTAGCTCAGTTGGTAAGGCGTCCCCCTCCCCTCAAATAAAGCATAAAAATGCCCAAAAAATATCTTTAAAAAAAAATAACATTGTGAACTTCATCCATAGCTTGTCTCTAGAAATCTCAGCTCTTCTGTACTGACGACAATTCGGTTTAATTCTTTTTTTTTTTTTTTTTTTTTTCTTTTTTTTTGGGCGACATCCGTTTGGACCTAAATGCCACTTCTGACAAACACTCTGCATATTGCTTTTGTTGTTAAGAATCCCCATCTAAGTTAATAACATTGCGAACCTCATCTATAGCGCTTGTCTCTAGAAATCTCAGCTTTTCTGTACTGATGAAATTTCACTTTGAAAAAAAAAAAAAATCTGTATTTTTTTTCGTGCTTTTTTGTGATTTATTTTTGGACCTACACGCCTCTAAAAGACCATTTCACTTCTGACAAACACTCTGCATATTGCTTCTGTTGTTAAGAATCCCCATCTAAGTTAATAACATTGCGAACCTCATCTATAGCGCTTGTCTCTGGAAATCTCAGCTTTTCTGTACTGATGAAATTTCACTTTGAAAAAAAAAAAAATCTGTATTTTTTTTCGTGCTTTTTTTGTGATTTATGTTTGGACCTACACGCCTCTAAAAGACCATTTCACTATTGACAGACACTCTGCATATTGCTTCTGTTGTTATGAATGCCCAACTGTACCAGCCATTCAACTGACTTCTTCTTCTGTAATGTATTTATTACTTGTCCAAATAAACCAAAAGACTCAACTTTTCAAAAACCTTTTTCCAAATTGTGTTTTTTTTTTATTTTTTTTATTGGGGTCAATAAAGACTATTTTATTTTTAAGCACAACTAAAACGCTGTCTTTTAACTATTAATTTTTTGTTCAAATTTTTATATTTATTTAATCTCTGCTTGTTTTTATTTATTGGAATTGTTAATGTGTACTCATGACATTTTTGTGTGAAAGCCTGGGGGTAAGTCCAAATTGTGTGTTTTTTTTAAAGAAATTGATGATATTGGCAACATGATATAATGTTTGTTTGTTCGATCGGCACCGGTTCTTGATTTATTTATTTTTCAAACAGATATCAGATCGTGAGGAGATATTCACTGATTTTGACAACAAGCGTTCTCCAGAATCACTGACTCCACCTTTAACATAACATATATTTTAATATATATTTTATTATAACTTTTTGTTTCATTTTTAAACTAATAACTTAATTTGTATTCTCATTAAGATGGTGAGGTGTGTTTGTGTATGTTGTGTAAAAAAAAAAAAAAAGTGAATGGTCCAAGAAATAGTCCATAGCAGAGGATGAGGGGAGGAGACAAACAGCTGGACAGTCTGGGCACCTTCTCACTCTGTCACTCCATGACTCTGTCTCGCCAAACCTCAAGATTTCAACACGGACGTTTCGTTTTCCCATCTGCTGCATTCATCTAAAGGTATGATTTAAAAGAAGTATTTTATTTTGTTTTTGTGATGTCTTCAGTAGAACTGTTATAAGAAAATGGTTATTTGACCAGTGGTACTCTTTATATTTTTATTTATATTATATTTCAAATCTAAGCTATTTATATTGCTGTATACACCTAAAGGTATGATTTGAAATATATATATATTTTTTTCAAATTCAAAAAATCAGTCGCTTTTTATTGTCAATTTCAAAATACAGCTCTGGAAAAAATTAAGAGACCAGTCTGGATTTTTCTTCAATCTTCATCTCTACATAACTTAATGAAAATGCTCTAAATGACATAAAAATTATTGGAATTTGGTAGAAATGTTGTCAGTAGTTTATATTATAAAATCAAAATGTTCATTCTACTCAAACATATGCCCATAAATAGTAAAACAAGAGACACTGAACATTTGGAGTGGTCTCTTAATTTTTTCCAAAGATGTATATAAAAAAAAATCTCAAAATTGACCCTAGGATAATTCCCATATTTTGTGTTTGTTTGTGTGTGTCTTTGTGTAGAGTACATCACACTGTTTAAAGACATTTTCACAAAATACAATTGACTTTTATTTTATTTTTATTATTTATATATACAGTATATACACTTTATTGTAGGAACATATATTACTCTGTGAAGTTATTTTTATTTTTACATTTACAACCTATCCTACAAGCATTTAATTTTTTTTTAAACAATATAAATAAATAAAAAATGTAATACTTTATTTATGGATATTTCCTTTTACAACATAAACACATAAACAAACACAAACACACAACTTGAAAGATACAATTTACTTTTACTTCTCATTATTGGGACACATCTGGACAATAACTTGGTCTCTAAGCCTTCTAGCAGAAGCAAGTCAGTAATCGTTTGTCTAATCCTTCATGTTCTTTAGTGTTTCTACGATTAATCTTAAAGGATTAAGTGACAATCCTCTACATGTGTAATACTACACTGTATGCACTGATCAGCCCTACTACTGAGCAAGCAAGAAGCAAAGTTAACATTTGTTTTAGGCACGCTACATCGCCATCGTTTAACATTATAGCTTGGATTTGCAGGTTTTTATACATATCTGAAGGGGGAGAAGGGGGGGGGGGGTGTGACACCAGTTTGTAAACGCTGTCATACTGAGAAATACAGAGAGAGTTTTGTGGAGCTGATAGACTAAGGGTGTATTCACACATGCCGTGTTTAGTTCGGTTGAAACGAACTCAGGTGCACTTCTGCCTTCGGTGCGCATCTTTCAGGCAGGTGTGAAAACAGCAATCGCACTCGGGGGCGGACCAAACAAACGCTCCGAGACCCAGCTGAAGAGGTAGTCTCGGTGCGTTTCCAAACGCACTCTGCTGCAGTTCGTTTGTGGTGTGAATTTGTCCGAACTCGATCCGACCCAAATGCAGGAGGCACTGTGCCTTTTCTTTTTTAATAAATCGCTGTCAGCTTCACATTATAGGAAAGTCTTGTCGCCATTGTTAGGAAGATTTCAATATTTTACTGAAAATTGACATTTTTGACATAATTTTATTAAATTTTTCGTGCAGCAACAGAAGCCAAACTTGACAGGACCTGTTGCAGACGTCAGAGATGATCCAGTCGGTGATTTGCAGGAGACAAACGATCCAGAACCTCCGGTGTAACAGTCACATCCGCAGCCCCGTCCGAGCCGAGCCCAGGAGGAACTCTGTCCCGCCGACACACACACTCACTGCCTCACATCCGCCAACACACACACTCACTGCCTCACAACCACCAACACACACACTCACTGTCACACATCCACCACCAACACACACACTCACTGACACACACTCACCAACACACACACCAACACACACACTCACTGCCTCACAACCACCAACACACACACTCACTGTCACACATCCACCACCAACACACACACTCACTGACACACACTCACCAACACACACACCAACACACACACTCACTGCCTCGCATCCACCAACACACACACTCACTGCCTCACACCACCAACACACACACTCACTGACACACACCCACCAACACACACACTCACTGCTCCACACCCCCAACACACACACTCACTGACACACACCACAACACACACACTCACTGTCACACACTCCGACACACACACTCACTGCCTCACTCAGCAACACCACAACTCATGACACACTTTGCCAACCACTGCAGAACAAGCACAGATCCTATCTACTTAACAAGGTACAGATCTCTATTTTTTTTTCTTTTTAAGGGAGCAGTGTAATATGACATAGTTCTAGAATGCAACGCTCCCTGGGTAACCCCAACCCTTTTGAATAATAACAGAAGCTACAGTGGCCTTCAAGGACAATTCTAAATTTTAAACAATGCACCTGATGACATTCCAACTATGACACTTTCAAGATGGCGGCACTAGGCCTTGGTCCAAGATATGCAGAAATATGGACATATATGAGACCCTTTCTAAGGGAAAAAATAATAATAAAAAAAATTCAGCTATTATGCACTAAATTAATCGTACTTATGGATATCATAATTACTTTCTACAAAATCTGCTAGGAAATAAAACCCAAAATTCTACACACTGCAGGGTTAAGATTTTGTTTTTGGGCATTTTCTTCTTATTAGACATATCTTGGAGAGACAGAGTTGAAATGAGGCTAAGAGGGTAAGACATGCAGAGAATTGACCTGATAATAACAAGGTACAGATTTCTATTTTGTCTGGTGAAATTTGATTTAAAGAGTCTATGGAAGTCAGTGCGCTCCGGTGCTGTAGTGGATAGAGCGCGTACCATATTGGCTAAGGCCTCATAGCAGAGGTTGCGGGTTCAAATCCAACCCGTGGACCTTTACTGCAGGTCAATCCCCCCATCCCCTCTCTCTCTCTCTGTCTCCCCATTTTCAACTTTTCGAACCAGTTTGTGAACGCTGCCATACTGAGACATACACAGAGAGTTTTGTAGGGAGCTGATAATAGGCTTAATCAACTTTGTGTCAACTTGTTTGGCGATGGCTTTGAATGTAACCGACATTCATTTAATATTAAAAAGTTACGCACTATAGCTTTAAATGGGCTACGAACGTCTATACATATTCTTGTGCATTTTTTCTGAGTATAATCCCTTGTTTTCCTTGTTTTCAGACTACATCTAAATCCACCATTACGTCCAAAATGATTTCAAACCGTTCGTCGCTCGATCGCAAAAACAACCTGAACAACACAATGGCTAACAGCTCCTCAACCCAAGATACCTCATCATCATCATCATCACAAACCCAAAATCCTATCAGCCAATCAGCTCGCAGCTTGACTTTGGATAAGGAAGTGTCTCCACAGCAACAACAAGAACAACAACAGCAAACTCCCAAACCATTTCCTGATGAACTTAAAGCTACCGTGGAACCGATAGTAGAAGAAGAAATCACCAAGGTTTGATTTTGACTTTTATTGTTTGTAAATTATACTGCCTTTATTTGTGATGGATTTCTAATAATAAAGTATCTATCTATCTATCTATCTATCTATCTATCTATCTATCTATCTATCTATCTATCTATCTATCTATCTATCTATCTATCTATCTATCTATCTATCTATCTATCTATCTATCTATCTATCTATCTATCTATCTATCTATCTATCTATCTATCTATCTATCTATCTATCTATCAATCAATCAACAGCAGCAACAAGTGTCTCCACAGCAACAACAAGAACAACAACAGCAAATTTCCAAACCATTTGCTGTTGAACTTAAAGCTACCGTGGAACCGATAGTAGAAGAAGAAATCACCAAGGTTTGATTTTGACTTTTATTGTTTGTGCATTTTATCGTTTGTCAATTATATACTGTTGACTGGCTACCTGATGATGAATAAAGTATCTGTCTGTCTGTATGTGTGTCTGTGTCTGTCTGTCTGTCTGTCTGTCTGTCTGTCTATCTATCTATCTATCTATCTATCTATCTATCTATCTATCTATCTATCTATCTATCTATCTATCTATCTATCTATCTATCTATCTATCTATCTATCTATCTATCTATCTATCTATCTATCTATCTATCTATCTATCTATCTATCTATCTATCTTCTCTCTCTCTCTCTCTCTCTCTCTCTCCCTCCATCCATCCATCCATCCATCCATCCATCCATCCATCCATCCATCCATCCATCCATCCATCTAAATAGGATGCAAAGTGTAACACCGTTGAACGAACAATTGAAGAAATGTCAAAATCAAAACGTTTGCAACGAAAAGCTTCTCAACTGAAACGCATCACGTCCAGATGGCAATCCAGAAGTTCCGCCGTTGCTCTCGCCAACGGCAACGTCAATGGCAACAGCGGCAACGTTCCAGTTGCCTCGGCGATAGAGAAAGCGAAGAGCAACAAGAAGAGATGGAAGTTGCTCGGAGACGAAAACTCGTTGCACGTCGCAGTTGCTAGCAACCTGCGGCAACGTTACATCACAAAGGTAGGAGTGATTTTAAAATTGTTTGTCAATTTTTATCGTTTGTCAATTGTGCTAAAGTGAGCTACTGGATACCTACATTAATAAAGTGTCTGTCTGTCTGTCTGTCTGTCTGTCTGTCTGTCTGTCTGTCTGTCTGTCTGTCTGTCTGTCTGTCCGTCCGTCCATCTATCCATCCATCCATCCATCCATCCACCCACCCACCCATCCAACCATCCATCCATCCATCCATCCATCCATCCATCCATCCATCCATCCATCCATCCATCCATCCATCCATCCATCCATCCATCCATCCATCCATCCATCCATCCACCCACCCACCCATCATCCATCCATCCATCCATCCATCCATCTATCCATCCATCCATCCATCCATCCATCCATCCATCCATCCATCCATCCATCCATCCATCCATCCATCCATCTATCTATCCATCCATCCATCCATCCGTCCATCCATTTATCCATCCATCCATCTATCTATCCATCCATCCATCCATCCATCCAACATCCACCCATCCATCCATCCATCCATCCACCCTCCCTCCCTCCCTCCTCCCTCCCTCCTCCCTCCCTCCCTCCCTCCCTCATCCATCTATCCACCTACCTACCCATCCATCCATCCATCCATCCATCCATCCATCCACTCACCCCTCCCTCCCTCCCTCCCTCCCTCCCTCCCTCCACCCATCTATTTATCCATCCATCTATCTCTTCATCTATCCAGGATGGAAAATGCAGGGTCAATCTTGGACCGATCGTGGAAAAAATTCGCTTCATTTCGGACATTTTCACCACAATAGTCGACCTCAACTTTCGCTGGTTCCTTCTGGTTTTCACCATGTGCTACATCGTTACCTGGGTGATATTCGGAGGGATCTACTTTTTCGGCGCATGGTTACGCGATGACATCTCACACGTCGGAGACCCAAAATGGAAGCCGTGTTTTGAGAACGTGGACAGTTTCCTTTCGGCGCTGTTGCTGTCGTTGGAAAGTCAACGTACGATCGGTTACGGGTCCAGAATGGTGACCGCAAACTGCTCAGAAGGTGTGGTATACTTTTTTTTTTTTTATTGTTCTCAATTATTTCTTTATTATCCATTCAACATTCCATTAAAGGAATACTTCACCCATACGGAACCAGCGTTCTATCATTATAAAATAACTATTATAATATAATGAATGAGGTTTTTCTTCCCTCAGTCTTCCCTTAGTCTTCCCTTGGCCCAGCTGTCCTGTTAATCCTAACCCTTACTGTGATGTCACAAGAAGGAAACTGTAGGGTTAGACAGTGAGACCATAAAACACTCTTTCTGCCTTTTCTCAGGCTAAGATGATCCGATTTCAGTTTTTTTTGCACATTTATACTAAATAGGATCTCCGAGTTCAATACACCTTCATGTTCCAACCGGTGAAGTAGGCCTTTAATTAATTGTTTTCCTTTATTTTTTTATTTCTACTTTAATTTTATTTATTGACACATTTTTTATATATATCATTATAAATGTTTTGTACGTGTCTGTCTTTTTTTGTATCCAATTAAATGTCTGTAAATGTTAAAGGTGGAGTCAGTGATTCTGGAGAACGCTTGTTGTCAAAATCTCCTCATCTCCTACCTGTCTGTACTGTGTGTGTGTGTGTGTGCGCTGGAGAAAATCCAGGGTTAATACACAGCCTAGAATGTGTAAACTACCATGTCGGCCCTGGCCTTCGTTGCAGTGGCCGCGGGTTCAAATCCGACCCGTGGACCTTTACTGCAGGTCATCCCCCCTCTCTCTCTCTCTCTCTCTCTCTCCCCATTTCAACTCTGTACTGTCTAATAAAGCTTGAAAATGCCCAAAAATAATCTTGTAATAAAAAATTTAATTTACGTTGCAGGTGTGGTTCTCCTCATGATCCAGTCCATTCTTGGATCCATAATCGATGCTCTGATGGTCGGCTGCATGTTCGTAAAGATCTCCCGTCCTCAACAAAGGGCCCAGACGCTCATATTCAGCAAGCATTGTGTCATCTGCGAGCGCGACGAAAAGCTATGCATGCTGTTTCGAATCGGGGACCTCCGAGCTAGCCACATGGTCGACGCGAAAATCCGTGCAAAGCTTATAAAGTCCAGGCAGACCAAGGAAGGGGAATTTATACCCCTGGAGCAATCTGAAATCAATCTGGGGTATGATTGCGGGGGAGACAGGCTGCTGTTAGTGGAGCCACAGACTATCACTCATGTTATAAACGAAGCCAGTCCGTTTTGGGAAGTGGGGTCTAAACGACTGAAGAGGGAGACCTTCGAGATCATTGTCATACTGGAGGGAATCGTGGAAGCCTCAGGTTTGTACTAGTGTTTTTTATTTATATTTTTATTTTTCATTTTAATATTGTATTTTTACGACTGAGTGCACTACAGTATGTACAGCACTATGGTCAGTGCAAACTGTTATAAATGTACTTCTTTTTAATGTTGTCCATAGTATTTTTTTTATTTTTTTATTATACAGGTAAACCCCATTGAGACCGGAGACAGTTTTTCGAAGGGAGACCTCTTACCATCCCCACGTTTCCATTCACACACACATTCACACACCGATAGCAATTTAGGGTTCAGTGTCTCTTTGCCCAGGGACACTTGGACATGCGGGGAGACGGGGTATTGAACCTTCGACCCTGTAGTTGAGGGTTAGGGTTAGTTAAAAAGCCTAAAATGGTTAGGGCATATCAAGTTTGATATATATTTTTTAAGTAACATTATTCCATGACCCTCTGGTGTAAACAAACAAACAAAGACAAAACAAAATAAACAATAATACAAAGAAAAAGAGACAAAATAAAGCTATGCATGCTGTTTCGAATCAGGGGGGGGGGGGGTGGAGGATTTCTTTTGTTTTTGTTTTGTTTTAAGTAATATTTTTAACGTGACCCTCTGATGCTGTGTCATATTACAGGTATGACGTGCCAGGCCAGGACGTCCTACACGGAGGAGGAGGTGCTTTGGGGTCATCGGTTCGAGTCCTGTATCTCTCTGGAGAAAGGAGCGTATCGCGTCGACTACAGCGCATTCGACAAAACCTTCGAAGTCCAAATGTCTCTGCTCAGCGCTAAAGACAGGAGCAACGCAATAAAACAAGGAGCTGTGTTATAAGGAAAAATGTTGGCTTAACAAAAAAATATTAAAGCTATAGTGCGTAACTTTTGCTCAATGGGATATACCTGTATAAATAAAGGTTAAAAAAAAAAAAAAAAAAAAGACAGCGCATAAGACAGGAGCAACACAATAAAACCAGAAGTTGTGTGATAAGAAAATGTTGGCTAAATATTTTTTTAAAGCTACAGTGCGTAACTTTTTCATATATATGAACATCCCCCCCGAGACACTGGTGCATGAGCTCATAAAAATCCCAAGAAATGTTTCAGTTGTTGATTCTACTGCTGAGAAAAAAACCTGGACGTACAGCAGAAGGTATAAAATCCATGAGCCATCACTGAAGGCTTTACCTCATGTTGATGCACCGACAGTGTTGTTGTAAGAGGAGCAATACAATAAAACAAGAAGTTGTATTATAAGAAAATGTTGTCTTAATTTTTTTTAAAGCTATATTGTGTAACTTTTTCATATAAATAAAATGTGGTTACATTCAGCGCAATAGACAGGAGCAACGCAATAAAACAAGGAGTTTTGTTGTAAGGAAATGTTGGCAAAAAAAATATATTAAAGCTATGGTGCGTAACTTTTTCATATAAATGAAAGTAGGGTTCATTCAAGCAATCAACCGAACGAGTTGACACAAAGTTGATTAAGCCTATTATCAGCTCCACAAAACTCTCTCTGTATTTATCAGTAAGGCAGCGTTTACAAACTGGGGGCAGCAGAAGTTACACACTATAGCTTTAATATGGCATAAAATTAAAAGTTAATTGATAAATAATAACAATCATACAGGAGGACAAAATGTGTAATGTTGTGTTTAAATAAAAATATATGATTAAACATTCTGAAACCAATTGTCTGTGGTTATTTAAAGGTGCAGTGTGTAGAATTTTGGGTTTTATTTCCTAGCAGATTTTGTAGAAAGTAATTATAATATCCATATGTACATTTAATTTAGTGCATAATAGCTGACAAAAATGTTTTGAATTATTATTTTTTCCCCTTAGAAAGGGTGAAATGCATATGTTGGACCAAGGCCTAGTGCCGCCATCTTGAAAGTGTCATAGTTGGAATGTCATCAGGTGCATTGTTTAAAATGTAGAATTGTTCTTGTCCTTGAAGGCCACTGTAGCTTCTGTCATTATTCTAAACTAAAGGGTTGGGGTTACCAGGGAGTGTTGCATTCTAGAACTTTGTAGAACTTTCTTGATGATGTCATATTACACACTGCACCTTTAATGTTTGTTCACCTAATTTATAAAGCAGTTGCAGTGGGGTCATAGTCTATGCATTAATGTAATCAGATTGTGTCATTTATGTGTGTGTGTGTTATGATTACCCCTGCGTTCGTTCCAATCCCCATACTACCGTAATCATACAGTATCCCAGAAAAAGATTAAGGAAGTCCCCAATACATGCTTATCAAATGCAGTATGCCAAAAATACCCAGATGCCCTAACGCTTCCAATCACCTTTTGTAGTATGCAAACCAGCATGCCTTTTTGTATAGTGTAGTAAAACCAAAAATGTATGTGATTGGTTGTCGATCACAAACGGACAGTCAATGGGGCAGCAGCGCCTTCTTCCGAGTTCCGACACACTTTAATATTACAGTACACATTTTTTTCTCAATTGTAATACCACCTCCAGCCCGTAAGGTGGCGCTGTTTCACCCACACCGTTGTGAACGCTAAACCTAACCCGGCGAATGAGTCGTTTCGCCAGAAGAAGAGCAGCATGATGGTGCCGCCATGTCACCCAGAGAGAAACATTTAGCGCTTCTCTCTGCTTTATGCCTTGTGTTAGTTAGCTTCACTTTTTATTACATTCCTATTTTTCTCTACGCGACTTTATTCTTCGCCGTGTGTTGTATTGTTGTTAGTTACTATCGCAACGGGGAGCCGTTTCCCGCCAGGAGGTGGCTAGGCCTTAGCGCGCTAGCTAGGCTCCGGCGCTGGTTGTCGAATCGGCGGTGGAGTGGCGTGCCGGTGGCCGCTCGAAGGGGGGCTAGAAGCGGCAGGAATAAAGCCGACGTCCGCCACTCATCAACGGAACACTTTGGGGACTTCAGGATCCCGAAGCTGGGATTTATCGAAGGTAAATCAGTCTTGATATGAAGATATATGTAATGCATTGTATTTGTGTAAGATATTTGGTAAGTAAAATTATATTTGAATATGAAATTATGACTGAGAACGCGTAAAACCTCTGTAAACCTGGTCTAAAATAGCCTCAAATCAGTATAAAATGGCTGATAGTGTCTCAAGCTTTAACTACTACATCTAAACCGAATTTCTGTAAAGTTTGTCAAACTGAAATGACAATATCTTTCATTTCGATTGATAAATACGCCACAACTCTTCAGATGCTTTACTATCATGCAACTAAACAACTCCTCAAATTACATAGTTAGAAAGATTTTATAGATTTGGGTTTACATGGGAATTTAACAATGATTTTAGGAGAGAAGGGGTAGGTTGAAATTAAGATAGATAGATAGATAGATAGATAGATACAGATAGATAGATAGATAGATAGTGTGTAGGTAGGCTGCCACTTCGCACTCCTTTTTCGGAGAATATGCAACCACAATAATCACGTACTTGTCATTCATAAATCTCGTTATTTTGAATTATATTTGCGTACTTTTCTATATAACTTAACTAACTCTTTAATATTTTCTTTTAAAATATTCCAAACAAATTTCAACCAATCAAGGGACACCACAATAATCACGTACTTGTCATTCATATACTGCCAAACTCTACCTGTAACTGTTTTAATTAGGCTTTATTGTACTTTCACCCATTTAATTTTAATTGCTGCCACTCTTCACCACTGTGTAAATGTTTCAATAGTTTTTTTTCTCTTCACCTGTTGTTGTGTATTTGATGTATTTGCATTGAATATTGTTTATGTATTGTTGTTTTTCCTTTGAATTTGTTTTGAACTCGACGTCGTTGTAAATGAGGGTCACCCCTCAATTGGTCTCTCGAGGATAAATAAAAGTTAAATGAAAAATGAAAATTAAATATCTCGTTACTATGATTTCAATTGTGTGTGTAATAATATCACAATGTTCTGTATGAATCAAGGGAGGCGTTATCAAGCGAGTCTTTCCTGTTCAGTCCGCGGGATTTTCTGATGGGGAGCTACATCAGTAAACCGGAGAGTCCAACGGCTCAGCATGTGACGTCACGAGCCGGTAGGAATCCCCGCGAGCTCCTGCGCGAGAAGCTTGCCCGACCCAACCATGCGGTCTACACGCCCAACAGGAGGCTGTCATTCTCCGGGTACGTTCAAACGTTCAATACAACACTGTGTGTGTGTGTGTGTGTTTGTCTCTGCGTGTGTGTGTTTCTCTCGCTGTGTGTGTGTTTCTCTCGCTGTGTGTGTGTGTTTCTCTCGCTGTGTGTGTGTGTGTTTCTCTCGCTGTGTGTGTGTGTGTTTCTGTGTGTGTGTGTGTGTGTGTGTGTGTGTGTGTGTGTGTGTGTGTTTCTCTGTGTGTGTGTGTTTCTGTGTGTGTGTGAGTGTGACATTCACCCTGTACGTTCATAACAACAACCAGCTGTAAACTATGCCATGTGTTATGCCGACCTCCAGAGGATATACAGTTAGTTATTTGGCGGTTAAAGTTTAATCATTAACCCTGCAGCCGTTAGAAAGAACTTAATCGCCTCATTCAAATATTTAAAAAGATATTCTCATTTTGAGCTACTATTTAAAGGTGCAGTGTGTAATATGACATCATCAAGAATGTTCTACAAAGTTCTAGAATGCAACGCTCCCTGGGTAACCCCAACCCTTTAGAATAATAACAGAAGCTACAGTGGCCTTCAAGGACAATAACAATTCTACATTTTAAACAATGCACCTGATGACATTCCAACTATGACACTTTCAAGATGGCAGCTTTAGGCCTTGGTCCAAAATATGCAGAAATATGGACATATATGAGACCCTTTCTAAGGGGAAAAAATAATTAAAAAGACCGCAGTGCATTAATGTGGTGACGTAGGGACAAGGGAGGGGACTGCTAACTGCAGTAACTGACAGGAAGTTAGCTAAAGGAACCATTCCGCTTACAGCACCTTTAAACTTATTTGTATTCTACCTCAGTTCTTCCCCTCTTCCAGTGACCCTATGGCATATAATAAAGCACTCTAAAGCATGTCCTATTCTAACTCTGTGATATTTCTTCCCCCCCCCCTCCAGAGAGCCTATGGGTTCCCTGAGTAGACTCTCCATCACCCCCCAGCGTCACTACCCGCTGCAGCAGGCCGGACCCTCCTCCATGGGCGTCCTGCCCCCGTCAAGTGGGACGCGTTCAGGAAGAAAAACGTCCTCAGTCCCCGAAACTCCCAGTCTGCCATGAGCCCGTTACTGTGAAGATAGCCAGGCCAGACCACCACAGCATCCCCAGGTCTGTACGCTTTTTTTTTCTTTTTTTTTTCTTTTAACCTTTATTTCTACAGGTAAATCCCTCTTTTACAAGGGAGTCCTGTTTTCCTTTCCCACGTTACCATTCACACACACATTCATACACCGATAGCAGGCTAACTATCGACATTCACACGAGGCAAGGTGGGTGAAGTGTCTTGCCCAAGGACACAATAACTTTTATTTTTCAGTTTGGAGCATGTGAGTTTAGTTTTATTCGAAGAAAAAAAAGCATAATCCATAAAATTTAAATAGTGTGCATAATATTACACTGTATTAATTATTGCGCTGTATTTAAGTATAGACTTCTTACCACACATTTTATTTTATTTTTATTTTCCAGTTTTGAGCATGTGAGCTGTGCGGGTCTGCCCCGGGCTCCAGCTGACCCGTGTTCCAGGGAAAGTGTTCTCAAGGTTCTGAAGGAAAGTCGCAAGAGAGAACCAGAGGACCAGGAGGCCAGCTTCACAGCCGAACAGAGGAGCAAGAGGAGGTAACATACTAACACAGACAGACACGCGCAAACTCACTCACTCACGCACGTAACATACTAATACACAGACAGACAGACACTCACTCACTCACTCAGCTTCACCGCCGAACAGAGGAGCAAGAGGAGGTAACATACTAACACACACAGACACACAGACAGACACACACACAGACACAGACAGACAGACATACACTCACGCACTCACTCACTCACTCACACACACACACACACACACACACACAACACACACACACACACACACACACGCACTCACTCACTCAGCTTCACCACTGAACAGAGGAGCAAGAGGAGGTAACATACTAACACAGAGACAGACAGACAGACAGACACTCACTCACTCACTCACTCACTCACTCACTCACTCACTCACTCACTCACTCACTCACTCACACACGCACACTCACTCAGCTTCACCGCCGAACAGAGGAGCAAGAGGAGGTAACATACTAACACAGAGACAGACAGACAGACAGACAGACAGACAGACAGACAGACACTCACTCACTCACTCACACACACACACACACATACGGACTAGAGCTGCAACGATTAATCGAAGAATCGATGATTAATCGATTATTAAAATAATCGACAACTATTTTGATAATCGATGAATCGTTTTGAGTAATTTTTTAATAAAAAATTTCTAAATTCTCTGATTTCAGCTTCTCAAATGTGAATATTTTCTGGTTTCTTTAATCCTATTATGACGGTAAACTGAAATATCTGTGTGTTTTGGACATAACAATACATTTGAGGACCTCAACATGGGCTTTGGAAAATTTATCAACATTTTTCACCATTTTCTGACATTTTACGGACCAAAACACTAATCGATTAATAATCGATTAATCGAGAAAATAATCGACAGATTAATCGATTATCAAAATAATCGTTAGCTGCAGCCCTAATACGGACACACACACACACGCACGCAATTTTTTTTTGACATCTTCATAACAAATTAATTCAAATTTTTCTCTTTCTCTCTCCAAAGGCGAAACGACAGCGGTGGAAGTTCCCACTCTGCGTTCGGCTCTCTCTTGCCGAATGGAACACCGTCACAGTTGGTCCCAAAGTGAGTTTAACTCTTCTGAAGTGACTCAATGCTGGAACAAAAATATTGTGATAATATTTGTTTTGCTTTATATCGCCCAGCCCATACCTACCTGAAGTGTATTTGATGCTGTGAAAAGCCCATAACAATGTTTATAGTGTGTATGACATAACCATGGGTGTGATATGCCTTTGTTGCTGTTTGTAATTGTTGTTCGATAAAGAAAAAAAAAAAAAAAAAGAGAACATGCATGTATAAAACAAAACTTACAAAAAAATTGAATAACAACTGTGTTTAAATTATTCCCCTTCCCTTCTTTAAAGGTGCAGTGTGTAATATGACATCATCAAGAGAGTTCTACAAAGTTCTAGAATACAACACTCCCTGGGTAACCCCAACCCTTTCGAATAATAACAGAAGCTACAGTGGCCTTCAAGGACAATAACAATTCTAAATTTTAAACAATGCACCTGATGACATTCCAACTATGACACTTTCAAGATGGCGGCACTAGGCCTTGGTCCAAAATATGGAGAAATATGGACATATATGAGACCCTTTTTAAGGGAAAAAATAATAATAAAAAAAAAAAAATTCAGCTATTATGCACTAAATTAAATGTACTTCTGGATATTATAATTACTTTCTACAAAATCTGCTAAGAAATAAAACCCAAAATTCTACACACTGTAGGTTTAAGGCCTGGGACATTGAAACGGCGGCTGTTTTTGTGATAACATTTCATGCTGTATTTCACTCCGCCCTACCATCAATGTATTTGATGCTGTGTAAAGCCCATGACACTGTTTGAAGTATAGTGATTGTGTCTAAATACTTCCCCGTTCCTCTCTTTAAGGCCTGGGACCCTGAAGCGAGGGCTGTTCTCAATATTGAAACATAAAAAAAAGGGCCATGACAAAGGATATATTCTATTCAGAGCAACTTCAAAATGACCATTCTCCCCACTTTTTGTTCTTTTAAATCTATGATTTCTGATTTTCACCATCACCACTGCATTTGTTTTAACTGAATTCATTTTTTAAGCTCTTTTATTGTAATTCTTTATTTCTTTTGATATTTTTTATCTTGCTAGGATTTTGTGTTTCTCTGTTTTATTCTATGTCACTCTGTTGTTATTGTTGTTGTTGTTGTGTTTGTTGTGCGCTCGTCGGCGTTGTAAATGAGGGGAACCACAATGCCTTTCGAGTTTGTATAAATAAAGGTTTTCATTCATTCATTCATTCAATTTGTAACATAACATTTCCCCGATCCTCTTTTTAAGGCCCGGGACCCTGAAGCGAGGTCTCCTCTCTCTGGCTGAGGAGTCGATCATGAAACGTTCTCGCACGTCGTCTGTCAGCTCGGCCAGCGGAACCCAGAGAGGAACCCAGAGCGGAACCCCAGGCAGCCGCAGGAACCCTATCAACAGCTCCTACAGCTCCTCCAAGGGACTAGGCCAGGTAACACACTCACTCACTCACTCACTCACTCACTCACTCACTCACTCACTCACTCACTCACTCACTCACTCACTCACTCACTCACTCACTCACTCACTCACTCACTCACTCACACGGCAGCAGGAGGGGGAACCCTATCAACAGCTCCTACAGCTCATCAAAGGGACTAGGCCAGGTGAACAAGATTACAGACAGACAGACGAGGAGAGACACACACAGAACCACACACACCAACACACACCACAACACGTCAGCGATAGATAGATAGATAGATAGATAGATAGATAGATAGATAGATAGATAGATAGATAGATAGATAGATAGGCAGGCAGGCAGCTGGAGGAACCCTATCAACAGCTCCTACAGCTCCTCCAAGGGACTAGGCCAGGTGAACGAGATTACACTTATTATAAGATGGATAGATAGATACAGACAGATAGATAGATAGATAGATAGATAGATAGATAGATAGCTCCTCCCAAACCCATAACCAAAGGGTTCAGGGTGGGCTTTATTCAACAAACCAATTCAATTTAAACTTAATTAATCCCCCAAGGGCAAATTGGTTATAAGCAGGTTGTGGTTGTTGTTGTATACACAGAACACAAGCATTTTAACAACATTGTGTATTTTCTTCTTCTCCCCAGTGGAAGAAGCGTTCTGCTCCCAGCTCCACTCTGTCCAGCCCCGGGTCATCTCGCCCTCAGACTCCAGAGGGGATCGCCAAGAGACCGCGGTACGTTACTGAGCTGTTTTACTGCTAGTCAGCCATATTTTGGGATTTTTCACACATTAAAGTGTCTCTGAATACCTTGGAAAAGGGCTATGTAATAATATTATTTTTATTATTATTAAAGTTTGAACCAAGGTTGACGTCTTTGTTCCATTGTATAGATATGATCCAGTTAGGTTTGGTTTGATATTGCAGTTCTGGGATTGCACTAAATAACTTTCTACTACATACCTAGGTCCTAAACTTCCCATTTTGACCACAGCTTTATTTCAGCTGAAAATAAAATAATCAATTAATCTAAATTAACGGTAAAATTAGCCTGATACATACAGAATTGTATTATAAGGGCCACGAGTGAGAGAGGAAAAAATAAGTGGACACATTTTTGGTCCAGATCAAACAGAGAAGTCCGGCCAAAATGAGATATTTTTCTAAAGGATCCTTTATTTCTCGACATCATTGCAAATAACACCTCACACCTTAATTGATACATAAAATAAATAATAAAATAAAATAAAATCTTTAGGGGGCGCCTTTAGCTCAGTTGGTAAGGCGTCCCCCTCCCGGGCCGGGCCCAGCAGCAGACCCGGGTTCGATTCCCACCCGCAGTCGTTCTCTGCATGTCACTCCCCTCTCTATCTCTGTACTATCAAATAAAGCATAAAAATGCCCAAAAAATATCTTTAAAAAAGAAAAAAAAGAAAATCTAACATGTGTTGTTGTTTCTTTTCTAGGGAGGACGATGGACAGTCTCCCAGTTCAGCCTCTTCAGTTCGTTCTGACCACACCGCCGCAGAGAAAGCTCCGGCTACATGTAAGTCTCATTTTTATGAATTATCTAGATTTTTTTTTTTTTTTTTTAATTAACATATACAGTATGTTGGGGGCGCCCTTAGCTCAGTTGGTAGGGCGTCCCCCCCTTCCCCCCATGGGCCTCGGCCAGCAGCGGACCCGGGTTCGATTCCAGCCCGCGGTCGTTCGCTGCATGTCACTCCCCTCTCTGCCCCATTTCAACTCTGTCTCTACACTATCAATAAAGCATAAAAATGCCCAAATAATATCTCAACATATATATTATTTAAAAAAAGCAGTATTTGGTTGTATAGAAGGCAGCAGAGGCAGTTTTGTGTATTTTTAGCTCGTTTTAGTTCAAATGTCCATTCTGTAAGGTTGTTGCAGCCATTATATTTTTAATAAATGATCTAGATTTTTAAAAATATATGTTATTCGTCTTTCAACCTTATTTATAATTATTTTAAGCAGTTTTTGGTTGTATAGAAGTAGATTTGTTTTTTTCTAGTTTTTTTTTTGCATTTTTATGCTTTATTGATAGTGTAGAGACAGAGTTGAAATGGGGCAGAGAACGACCGCGGGCTGGAATCGAACCCGGGTCCGCTGCTGGCCGAGGCCCATGGGGGGGGGGGACGCCCTACCAACTGAGCTAAGGGCACCCCCGGTATTGTGTCTTTTAAGTTGATTTAATTGTCCCTTATATGATGTTGTTGATCTTGCAGCCAAACTGACACCGGTCCCAAAGATTCCAGTAACTACGGCGACAGACTCGACTGGTAGTGGAGGGAAGAGGAAACGCAAGATTCAACTGGTGTCCAGTCACCGTGACGACCACATCTCCCTGGTAATTTAAACTTCACTTATATAATGGCATAATAATACACATTAGGATACAGTTAGTTGTCAGTTTTGAAAGGGTACAATTCGCAAATTGGGTAAAAAGTCATGGACATGTTTTGAAAATTCATTGATAAAAATGTGTGGGAAGCCTGTTAGCAGTGAGCATGATTCCTCTGTGTAACTCTGTGTTTGTTGACTTGCTATTGTGTACAATCTAGTGTGATCATTTTAACTTTAACACAAATATCACGTGATACAAATTGAGATACAAATCAAATCAAATCAAAATCAAATCAGTTTTATTTGTATAGCCCAAAATCACAAATACATTTGTCTCAGTGGGCTTTACATTCCATACAATATGATATATGATACAATATGACACCCTGCCCTTAGACCCTTAGCTCGGCTGAGAAAAAACTCCCAGTAAAAACCCTTTACCGGGAATAAAAAATTGAAGATACAGCTAGTTGGCAGTATTTCTGAAAGTGTGACTAAGTTAGCAAACTGGCAATACCTGGGAAGTGCTTGAGTAATTTATGGGTTGCGAACGAGAAATATAACTTGGTGAAATGCCTCTGTGTATGAAATGTGTATAGAGATTAAACCTGCAGTGTGTAGAATTTTGGGTTTTATTTCCTAGCAGATTCTGTAGAAAGTAATTATAATATCCATAAGTACATTTAATTTAGTGCATAATAGCTGAAAACATTTTTTGAATTATTATTTTTTCCCTTAGAAAGGGTCTCATATATGTCCATATTTATGCATATTTTGGACCAAGGCCTAGTGCCACCATCTTGAAAGTGTCATAGTTGGAATGTCATCAGGTGCATTGTTTAAAATTTAGAATTGTTCTTGTCCTTGAAGGCCACTGTAGCTTCTGTTATTATTCGAAAGGGTTGGGGTTACCCAGGGAGTGTTGCATTCTAGAACTTTGTAGAACTTTCTTGATGATGTCATATTACACACTGCACCTTTAACTCGCCTGGCCTCTGTGCTTGTGTGTTTGCAGCCTCCGCCTCCAGAGATCGGATACGTTATAACCGTCAAAGATCTGGATGAGGAGAAGAAGGCGGCCATTAGTAAAATACAGAAAGTCCTCGAGACGCCAGGTGAGATGAAACATTTAAGCATTTATTTTATTTTTAGGGTTATGTTTATTGATTTTCAAAGGGTTAACACAATACTATTCCTCAAGTAGAACTTGATAGGTTAAACTTTTTCTTTATGTGTACGTTAATTTTAAAATCTTCATAGCAAAAAAGGAAAATAATATATTTATAAAGGTTTTGATTTTATTTTGGAATGCGTTTTTTTTTATATATATATATATATAAATATACACACATTTAATCATTTATACAGCTCCGGAAAAAAAACGCTCTAACCTTGTATATTAGTACTAGTATTATAACTTAACAAGGGCACTTAATAATTTTTTCATGTGTATGCTTATTTTAAAATCTTTAATCTCCTCCTGTCTTTTTTTTTTTAGCTCCAGAGCCAGATAAATCCATCTCTGCCCCTGTCAGTATCACCTCCTCAGCCCCTGCTTTCACCACCTCTGCCGCCACCTTAAGCAGCTTGCTATCAACCCCTCTGTCCCTAGCCACCAGCCCTGCTATACCAGTCATTAACCTGGACCCTACCCCAACCCCAACCCCTACCCCAAACCCTACCTCTACCCCAGTCAGTACTGCGCCTACACAAGCCCCTAACCCACTACTGGAAATGCTGAAGAAAAGCACCACTCCAGCTAGCTTCACAACCACCTCCGAAGCTGCTGCTGCTGCTGCTACAACCACAGGTAAGAACAATAGTGGTAGAAAAATAAATATATTTTTGGTTCGTATAATGTAAACAGTTTTTTTCCAGCAGGAATACACATATAAATCGGTAACACTTTCGATGAGGGTACATTAATTCACAGTTAGTTAATGCTCTTAAACCGGCAGTGTGTAGAATTTGGGGTTTTATTTCCTAGCAGATTTTGTAGAAAATAATTATAATATCCAGAAGTACGTTTAATTTAATGCATAATAGCTGATTTTCTTTTTTTATAATAATTTTTTTCCCCTTAGAAAGGGTCTCATATATGTCCATATTTCTCCATACCTTGGACCAAGGCCTAGTCGCCGCCATTTTGGAAGTGTCATAGTTGGAATGTCATCAGGTGCATTGTTTAAAATTTAGAATTGTTCTTGTCCTTAAAGGCCACTGTAGCTTCTGTTATTATTCTAAAGGGGTGGGGTTACCCAGGGAGCGTTGAATTCTAGAACTTTCTTGATGATGTCATATTACACACTGCACCTTTAAGGGTTAGTTAATGCCTTTTAAGCATGAAGTAAGTGTTAATGCTTCGTTAACTAATGCTAAGTTAAGCATAAACGAATGTGTGTGAATGGGAAAACTTGGGAATGGGAACAGGTCTCCCTTGAAAAAGAGTCTCCGGTCTCAATGGGATTTACCTGTATAAATAAAAGGTTTTAAAAAAAATTGTCTTATTGTCTCAACAGTGTCTGCAACCACCACCCCGGCTCAACCCAGCATCTTGGGAAACCTGAAACTTCCCACGACATTGAACTCATCACAACCTCAGCCGTCTGCCTTCACTCAAGTGCTGGGGCAAGTAACCAAGGCAACGAGCAGCACCGCCTCCCCTTTAACGATAACGGGAAGTGGCGGCCTGTTTGGAGTTGGAATTGGAATGGGCCCGATTTCTTCTCCTTCTTCTTCTACTGTTTCTAATACAGTCACTGCGAATGCTACCGCTACTAGTAGCTTGGGATCAGTCAATACAACCTCCACCAACCCCAACCCTTTGCTAGCTTCCGGATTCAAACCTATTTTTTCCGTCACCACGACAACTTCCCCTGCTGTTTCGATGACATCGCCGGAAAGCAAACCGCCAATGCCGCAATGTTTCACGCCCATATTTGGACAGCCAGCATCGTTAGCAAATACAACAACTGCTAGCAACCAAGCTAACCTAGCACCAGCAACTTTTTCTACAACTGCTGCGAATACAACACCTTCAATGTCAATGTTTGGTGGATTGACAGGCAGCAGCACGGCAACAGTTGCTACGTCAGGGTTCCCGGGCTTGACGACAGACTCCATGGCAACCCAGCAACAGCAGCAACCAACAGCTGTGAAATCCTTATTTGGATTTGGAACAGCCCCTTCTTCTGCTAGCATTAGCACTAGCTCAACTTTAGCTTCAACGTTAGCGCAGCCCCTTGCTAATGCTAATACAGGAAGTACGTTTCAGTTTGGCGCTCCTGCTACCATGACTACAGCAGCAGTTGCTCCGGCTACAACTGTCCCCACAGCAACAACAACATCTGGTAGTGGGGCTTTCGGTGGATTTGGAGCAACACAGCCCGACCAGAAGGTACTGAGATTGTTTATGTTTGTTTGTTTTTTTCACGGTATTTTGGGCATTTTTATGCTTTATTGATAGTGTAGAGACAGAGTTGAAATGGGGCAGAGAGGGGAGTGACATGCAGAGAACGACCGCGGGCTGGAATCGAACCCGGGTCCGCAGCTGGGCCCGGCCCATGGGGGGGGGACGCCCTACCAACTGAGCTAAGGGCGCCCCGTGTTTGTTTTTTACTATTAGATTTTCAATTTAAAGGAGCTACAAGGAACATTTAAATATTTCTGAAACAGTCTCTTTTTTGTTTTTCTTTGGTTCCACGTTAACAGTAAAAACAATGTGCACAACTGAGCAATATAGAACGTCTTGTGTAACAGCTGCTATAAAGTTTTACAATGCACAAAAATAACTTCGCACTTTTTGAGTATAAATGTGTGTTGTTATGTCTGTCTTGAAGCTGTTGTGGCACTGTGCTTTCCTGTAAACGATTATTAAAGGATCTATCTATCTATAAGATTTTCAATTTAAAAAAAGAATCATGTGTTAATGCACAGTTAACTGGTATACAAACAAAGGGCGCCCATCATAGCTAGCATCATGCCAGTTTATAAAGCCTAGGCTGTGTGTTAACACTGGAGAACGAAGAACAGTCAGCAAAAATAAATAAATAGCAGTCTGTTCAATTAGTGCAAGAGACAGTTTGTCCATAGTCCAGAATCACTGACTACACTATCAGCGATCTGTGAATTATTTTGTCTTGTTATTGTTATCAACCTAACATATCATTGTCTGTTTTATTATCTATTTTCAGGTGTTCAGTTTTGGCCAGGGCGCTCCCATCCAGAGCAACAACACAACCGCACAGCCTAGCAACACATTCGGAGGTTTCGGCATGGCAACCACAGCCCCATCGTCCATGACAACCACAGCTGCCAACACCCAATCAACTTTCTCCTTTGGAAAATCCTCGTTCCAATCCCAGCCACCGACCCTAGCAACGGGACAACCGCCATCATTTAGCTCGACCCAGTCTGCAACACCCAACACACAAGCCTCCAAACCATTTAGCTTTGGAACTAGCATCGGAGTAGCATCCTCGTCAACCCCTACACCTGCTTCTAATTTAAATTTAAACCCAACCGCTAATCAACCGTCATTCGCATTCGGTTCCGGAACTGCCGCCATCACCACAGCAACGACATTCGGAACGCCATCTCAACCGACGGGATTCGGCGCCGGCTCAACTGGCGGTTTTGCTTTCGGAGGAGTTGGTGCTAGCAACACCGCGGCGGCTACAACAGCAGCTAATAGCATTAATCCGTTAGCTAATAGCATTAATCCGTTAGCTGCTGCACCTAGCTTCGGCGCAGTTACACAACAGACTCAAAGTGCGCTGCCGCAGTCTTCGAACGCGTTTTCGTTTGGCGGGAGCGTTGCCACGACGAACCAGCAGGTGCCAGTTAACCCCTTAGCGACCACAACGCAGAGCGGGTTTAACTTCGGAGGCGCCGGGATGCCGCCCTGCCCGCAGTTTGGAACGCCGGTAGCCAGCAATCCAAACACGCAGATGGGATTCAACTTCGGGGCGGCTGCTGATAAACCAGCTTTTGGTAAGAAATAAAAAACACTTAAAGGCCTACTTCACCGGTTTGAATATGAAGGTGTATTGAATTCTGAGATCCTATGTAGTATAAATGTGCAAAAAAAAAAAAAAATCGGTTCATCCTAGCCTGAGAAAAGGCAGAAAGAGTGTTTTTTCAATACACCTTCATATTCAAACCGGTGAAGTAGGCCTTTAAACACCACATTGAAGCCCCCTGTAACTGTAAACCCAAAATCCTTCTAACTATGTTATGTTGGGAGTTAGCTGCATGATAGTAAAGCATCTATCTATCTATCTATCTATCTATCTATCTATCTATCTATCTATCTATCTATCTATCTATCTATCTATCTATCTATCTATCTATCTATCTATCTATCTATCTATCTATCTATCTATCTATCTATCTATCTATCTATCTATCTATCTATCTATCTATCTATCTATCTATCTATCTATCTATCTGTCTGTCTGTCTGTCTGTCTGTCTGTCTGTCTGTCTGTCTGTCTGTCTGTCTGTCTGTCTGTCTCTCTGTCTGTCTGTCTGTCGTGTGGAGTTAGTTTCATGATGAAAAGGGTCACAAATGTTTTCATCAATTGTCAAAATCTGAGAAAGTATTCATTTTAACAAAGTAAGGCACCGTTTCCTTAAAATAAGTAATAAAAAAAATGCATATTTTTCCCCGACTCTGTCCCTGTATAACTCATTTGTTTGGACCTGTTGCAACTATTTGGTTTAATCAATGATGTTAATGTCTTATTGTCCCTGCAGGCACGTCTACCCCGGCCTTTGGGCAAAGTTCTGCTGCTGCCGGTCCCATTCCCTTTGGAAGTCCGGCCACTCCGGTCCCAGGATTCAACCAGTCATTCGGTAAGTCTACAGTGCTGTTTTTGTCGGACCAAATAGCTCAGTTCGGATGTGTTTGTGTGTGTTGTTGAATACTTCTCAAGTCAATCAATCAATCGATCAATCAATTGTGCCCAACAAAAATATTTCCTCTCTTGGACTTCAAGTTCATTCAAATTCTATTTATGATAAGAATACTATAAGAAATTGCTAATATTTTTGCCGGGACAATCAAGACAAGAAAATGTTCAAGGCTGTCCCATACTCTGTATTTTTTTCAGTGTAATCAAATCTGCCTTTTCATTGCAGAGTTTCGACTATTGTAGCTACCATTTGGCAATCAGAAAAGAGCATTGGAGTTTGATATTTGGCCTTTAGTCTACTGGGGAAAAGGCTTTGGGGAAACACTGTGGAAACTCAGGATCTCAATTTTTTATTTTTTTTTATGAGGGGATAGCCTTAGAAATGTTCATATGGCGCCTATGTTTAATCCTCTGTAACACACTCACTCACTCACTCACTCACTCACTCTCACACACACACACACACTCGCACACACACACTCATCATCATCATCATCAACCTTTATTTAAACAGGAAAAAATTGCTAAGAAACAATGTCTTATTTAAGCAATGGCCTGGTAGGAGGTGAATGACCTCCTGGGGGGAAAGGGGAGAGGGAGAGAACACTCACTCACTCACTCACTCACTCACACACACACACACACACACACCCTATGTTAAATCTCTGTGTGTTTTTATCCTCAGGCTCTCCTGCGACTCCCTCCTTCTCCATCGGCGCTGGATCTAAACCTTCCGGGGCTCGACAGAGGCTGCAGGCGCGTAGGCAACACAACCGGAAGAAATAAATAAAAACCCACATCTTCTACATCTACAGTACATTACCCAGCAGCACCGGCTTTTTCAAAAGGACTTCAAGCTGTTGCTGCTACCGCTAACCGCTAGCTCTGTTTCTACGCCCCAAAATGGCTGCCGATTGCCCTCAGTTTCCTTCAACGGGCCATGAAAAAAAAAAAAAAACATTTAATATTTACAGAGGAGGAAGTTAGAAAAGAGCACACACACGCTTGCTGCCTAAGTCAAGGACATTACTCCCAGCACGGGAATCTATGTAAAGCAGCGAGCAAGCGAGATGATACAATTTACAATGTACTATATACTTGAAGAAGGAGTTAAAAAAGACTTATAAGTTTGGTTTATTAAAAACACACATATCCAAAGTTGTTTTTTCTTTTACAGTAAGTGATTGTGGACATTCTCCCCATTTGGTTTTTTGTCTTAAGGAGAAGGTTTTTGTCAGGCAAAGACATGTTGCAGGCCCCTCAATGGCGGCCTGTCGGACATTTATTTTTTTACGTGAAAGCGCTCAGTCACTGGTTTGTATGTTAGCGAGTATTTTGAGTATGTGAGTGGGTACTAGTTTGAAAGGGGTGGAAATGCACGTACACACAGACACTCACAGACACACACAGACAGAGAGAGACACACACACACACACACACACAGACAGAGAGACACACACAGACATACACACACACACACACACACACACACACAGTGGATTCTTATACAACGTGCACGACACCGCAGTGTAAATGTAAAAGCTTTGGAACGTTTGCATTTTAAATTATTTTTTTAATTGGCTCGATCTTGACCCTGTATAAATGAATGATGATGATGGTGTGTTTGTTCTGCACTTATAAAGGGTTATTTAGTTAAAGGTTGAGTCAGTGATTCTGGAGAACGCTTGTTGCCAAAATCACTTTTTTGTCCAAAATCAGTGAATATCTCCTCATGATCCGCTTACCTGTCTGTACTGTGTGTGCGCTGTAAAAGAAAATCCAGTGTTAATACTATACACAGCCTAGACTCTGTAAACGGGCATGTTGCTAGCTATGGCGGGCCCCCTTTGTTTACATACATGTTTTCAGCGCGCACACAGTACAGACGGGTAGCGGATCGTGAGGAGATATTCACTGATTTTTTACAGAAAGTGATTTTGCCAACAAGCGTTCTCCAGAATCACTGACTACACCTTTGAAGTCTTAATGTAGGTAGTGCAGACCCTTGTGTTCTTGTTTTCATATTTTGTGTCATTGCAAGCATTCCTAGAATTGTGTGTGTGTGTTTCTGTGTGTGTGTGTGTGTTTCTGTGCGCGTGTGTGTGTGTTTCTGTGCGCGTGTGTGTGTGTTTCTGTGCGCGTGTGTGTGTTTCTGTGCGTGTGTGTGTGTGTGTGTGTGTGTTTCTGTGCGTGTGTGTGCGTGTGTGTTTCTGTGCGTGTGTGTGTGTAGCCTTTTGTTGATAGCGATTCTTGCCAACACTGATGTAATTAACAGAGTGAGTTTAGTTAGAGTTAGTATGTGATTTAAAGATGACTGCTTTTGACTTATGTATAAAAACCAAAGCCAATTCTTCAACTTTCATGCCTGTGAAAAAGAATATGTGTTATTCTATCTTCATCTGTGACAGATTGTTACGGCCATGTTGTGTGGAGGGAAAATAATGCATTTTAAGAATAAAGAGAAAATTGTAATATTTCAACAATTTTTTTAAAAAAAGTTGAATTTTTTCCCTGAACATTTTGGGGATTTCTCACGAGAAAAAAAAGTTGTAATTTTATGAAAAGAAAATCATAATTCTATGAGAGAAAATTTTTAATTTTATGTGAGTAAAGCTGTAGTTATAGGCTGTGTGTTAATAGGTTAATATAGAGAAAATAAATATAGTTTTTTTCCAGCATTAAAATGAGGAAAGTGGAGAATCTTGTGAACTGAAGTTATACTCTCAACTTCTTGTGACTTTCTTCCATAAAATAAATTACGACTTGAATCTCGAATTATTTAACTTTTTCTTATAAAATTACTACTACATTCTTAGAAAATTAAGACTATTATTATAATTAAATTGTTCCTCAAACTGGCCTTAACACTCTGTCAATTTCATCTTTAAAGGTGCTACGAGGAACTTTTAAATATTTCTGAAACAGTCTCATTTTTCCTCTGATGATCATAAATTACATGTAACAGCAAAACGAGACCATCAGTGCAGAGAATGCTATTTTTTATATAGTTTTTCTTAATGCCTTTGTCATGGGTAAACGCTCACCCAGGAACAACAGCTGGCGTAGTAAAAGACACTACCGCTTGTGTCCAAAGGGGGGGCGCTAGAATTAACACACTGAAAGTTCCTCAGAGCACCTTTTAATCCTAAAATTTTTTAATTTGTGCCAGACTACCTCTCTTAACTCCGGGCCCTGAATCCATGTTACTACACTTTAAAACATTAAATTTTTACTTTTGCAATTTCTATTAAAGCAAAATGTACTGTCATAATAGGTTACACCACATTTACAGAGATAAAAAAGTACATTATCATATTCGAAACCCTTGCTTAATAACACCATGAACATCTAGCTATGATTGTAGTCTTAAATGTCTGTTAAATACAGCTCTGGAAAAAATTAAGAGACCAGTCTGGATTTCTCTTCAATCTTCATCTCTACATAACTTAAAGGCCTACTTCACCGGTTTGAATATGAAGGTGTATTGAATTCTGAGATCCTATGTAGTATAAATGTGCAAAAAAAAAAAAATCGGTTCATCCTAGCCTGAGAAAAGGCAGAAAGAGTGTTTTTTTTTAACCCTATATTTCTCTTTCTCGTGACATCACAGAAAGAGAAATATAGGGTTAAAAAAAACGTACTTTGTAAATATTACTGTGATGTCACAGTAAAAGACATCACAGTAATATTTACAAAGTAAGTTTTTTTTTTAACCCTATATTTCTCTTTCTGTGATGTCACGAGAAGGAGAAATATAGGGTTAAAAAAAACACTCTTTCTGCCTTTTCTCAGGCTAGGATGAACCGATTTCAATTTTTTTCGCACATTTATACTTCATAGGATCTCCGAGTTCAATACACCTTCATATTCAAACCGGTGAAGTAGGCCTTTAATGGAAATGCTCTTTAATGACAATATTTTTGGTTGGATATTGGTAGAAATGTTGTCAGTAGTTTGTAGAATAAATCCAAAATGTTCATTCTACTCAAACATATGCCTATAAATAGTAAAAACGAGAGACACTGAACATTTGGAGTGGTCTCTTAATTTTTTCCAGGGCTGTACATTAAGAGTTGAAGAATCTTGTCAACCGAACACCACAGTAAAAAGCTATTGATGTCAGAAGCAGTCGAGTTTAATTTTTTAGCGAAAGGATTTCTGTTGTTGTGAGTAAGAATCATTTTCCTTCTTGTGAAAAAGTGAGAAACGTCTGATGCATTTTTATTTTGATGGGTCATTTTGAAAATTAATAAAAAACTGAATTTTGGGACGAGGAGGTCCCGACAAGAACACGTTCAAATCTTTGTCTGTTTAATTCTTCTACTTTTATCTCAAATAGACTGAATATTTTAATCTCATATAGACAGTAAGAAAAGGACTTTGAAGTATTTAAGTTCATTGTGTGTGTCCATGTTGTGCAGTATACACAGGTATTTGCAAGTCAAAAGTTGCAAAGACACAAAAGAATTCATCATTTACTATCACTAATAATATGCATTTATGATATATTTAAATAAAAAATTAAGTGTGTGTGTAGGGTCTCATATATGTCCATATTTCTGCATATCTTGGACCAAGGCCTAGTGCCGCCATCTTGAAAGTGTCATAGTTGGAATGTCATCAGGTGCATTGTTTAAAATTTAGAATTGTTCTTGTCCTTGAAGGCCACTGTAGCTTCTGTTATTATTCTAAAGGGTTGGGGTTACCCAGGGAGCGTTGCATTCTAGAACTTTATAGAACTTTCTTGATGATGTCATATTACACACTGCACCTTTAACATTTGCTAATATATCCATTAGGTGGCGGTATGGTAGCTGCGCTATCATTATTTAATCAAAATCGACGAAGAAGTACTAAAAAAAACCTCGAAGAAGAGTATTTGCCACACTGCGCATGCGTGAACAGTGAACGTTTCATTTACCCACCACTACCATAGAAGTACGTGGCACAAACCTGTATCGACCACAATACACTGTACATATATAAACAACAATGGAGTTGGCTGCACTGGTCGCTTTGACGCTGTTACTGGGAGCACTGGTTGCTCTGGTAGCTTTGGCGGTGGGAAAACGGAAAGAAGAAATACGGGAGGAGCTGGAGCACGCGGCAGAATTCACCGGTAAGAGAGAGAGAGAAAGAGAGAGAGAGAGAGAGAGGGAGAGAGAGAGAGAGAGGGACAGAGAGAGAGAAAGAGAGAGAGACACACACAGATAGAGACACACACACACACACACACATTTATAATATGTCCATGACGATACACACACACACACACAGGCTGATAGACACAGAGAGAGAAAGACAGACAGACAGACAGACACACACACACACACACACACCCCCTTTAAAATATGTCCATGACGACACACTTTTATAATATGTCCAACACACACACACAACACACACACACACACACACACACACACACACACACACACACACACACACACACACACACACACACACACACACACACACACATAAAGACACTTAGACAGACACACAGAGTTGCAGAGTTGTGAAATTGGGAAGAGTTGGAGAGCTAACGTAACTCTATACCGGGGAAGAACGGTTGGTCTCCTGTTGCATTCATTCAATCATTCATGCATAAGGAGGCGCGTGACACAGGCTGCTCGTTCACGCCTTAATACGTCCACGTGTATTATTAATAATGTATAATATACTAATATATATATATATATAAACTTAATATTCACATAGGTGCGTTTACTTTATTAAGCAACTAGTCGCAGGAAACTGAAGCAACTTTTTAGAGCAATTCACTGTCAGTTGTCGTCGCTGGGCCAAATGGGCAAAGGTTACAGTAACGCCCAATGAGATCAGAGGGGAGATGGACACACTGTACTAGATTGACACAAACTACATAGATAGATAGATAGATAGATAGATAGATAGATAGATAGATAGATAGATAGATAGATAGATAGATAGATAGACAAAAGCTAGTTTCCTCACTCACTCACTCACTCACTCACTCACTCACTCATCTTTAACGGCTTATTCGGGAAAGGGAAGAAAAAGCTAGTTTACTAGTTGGACACAAACTACTATAGTATCAAATCAAAATCAAATCAGTTTTATTTGTATAGCCCAAAATCCCCCCCCCCCCTCTCTCTGTCTGTCCATTTCAACTCTGAACTATCTAATAAAGCTTGAAAATGCCAAAAAATAATCTTAAAAAAAAAGAAAAATTAAATAATATATTAAAATGTTTTGTGTTTTTAGCTGAGAGCAACGTGGTGAAAGGTCGTGAAGCCTCTAAGAAACAGAAGCCGGAGAAACAGCAGCGAAGCCGCAAAGACAAACCAACACAGCACACCTTCAGTCATCAGCTGCTGGCTGCTTCACTCAAGGTACACACACACTCGCTCGCTCACTCATCACTCACTCCACTCACTCACTCACTCACTCACTCACTCACTCACTCACTCACTCACTCATCATCACTCACTCACTCACTCACTCACTCACTCACACTCACACTCACACTCTCACACACACTCTCACACACACACACACACACACACACACACATACGTGGTGGGTGAAGATAGAAAAGACAAACCAACACAACACACCTTCAGCCATCAGCTGCTGGCTGCTTCACTCAAGGTAAACGTTTGTCTGTCTGTGGCTCGCATATCTCTCTGAGTTTTAGTCAGATCGGCCTGAGCTTCCAGATATTGCTTGCGCACGGCACAAAGGTGTGCATCCTTCATTTTGAATGTAGAAGTTATCATATTTATATCATGCTGGCGGCAAATACATGCGCACACTGAAGTGAGCATGGAGCATGAAGTAGTCTCCGGCTAAACTCTGATTTGATTAGCTGCTGTGACCATAAGTTGCATTGATGAGCGGGACACACACAGCAGACACAGCCCGTTGTTACTTTAAGCATGCATAAGCTAATACCTGCTTCCTACGGGCACTGCACTAGTTCTTTAAAAGTCACCTATTGTGCAATCACTTTTCCACATTAATATGCGTCCCCAATGTCTGTCTGTCTCTCTCTCTCTCTCTCTCTCTGTCTCTCTCTCTCTCTCTCTCCTCTCTCTCTCTCTCTCTCTCTCTCTCTCTCTCTCTCTCTCTCTCTCTCTCTCTCTCTCTCTCTCTCTCTCTCTCTCTCTCCTCTCTCTCTCTCTCTCTCTCTCTCCTCTCTCTCTCCTCTCTCTCTCTCTCTCTCTCTCTCTCTCTCTCTCTCTCTCTCTCTCTCTCTCTCCTCTTTATACCTTCCAGAGCCACAGTGGGAACATAACGTGTCTGGACTTCAGTAGTAACGGGAAGTATCTGGCCTCGTGTGCTGACGACCGCACCGTGCGTATCTGGAGCACCAAAGACTTCCTGGACCGGGAACACAAGTGTCTCAGAGCCAACGTAGAGCTGGACCATGCTACTCTGGTCCGCTTCAGCCCCGACTCAAGGTCTGTGTGTGTGTGTGTGTCAGTGTGTGTGTGTGTGTGTGTGTGTGTGTGTGTGTGTGTGTGTGTGTGTGTGTGTGTGTGTGTGTCTGTGTGTGTGTGTCTGTCTGTCTGTCGCCTCATTTATCACAAAATCTATACTAGTGGTGTGTGTTTTTCTAAACGTATAATTGCAAAGTGTTAAGAAAAACTTTTATTTTATTTTTTCTCAGAGAATATCTGACTTTACTGTCTAAAATTTGTAATTTTTTTTCATGAAAATATACTTCTGACTCGACGTTGTAAAAAATACAATACAAAAAATGGGGAAAGAACATTGTGCATTGTCCATAACCACTCATAGATATTAATTTATCTTATTTATGTTGAGAATGAGACCCTGTGTCAAATACGTTTATATGTAAAGGTTAAACAAGAAAAACATGCAAAATTCTTATTATGCCTGTCATTTAATATATACAGACTGACCCTGCGTTCCAAATCACATACTTTTTCTATTTACTACACTACATACTAAAAATCAGATAAGGAAGTTTTTTTTCATTATGTCGAGAAAAGTCAAGAATTAAGACGAATACTCCAAAATGCTATTGGAGTTAGTAGGGGCATTTATGTATTTTCAGCATACTACAATTGATTTGCATGTATTGGGACATGCAAAAAGAATTCTGTCATACTAAATAGTAGGGAAGTATGGGTTTTGGAACGCAGGGTGTGTTTTATTATGCATAGCACACACAAGTCATTTATATAACCCCACCATTGCCTTACTGTCTGTCTCTTCCTCCCCTCAGAGCGTTTATCACGTGGTTGGCAAACGGAGACACAATCAGAATCTTCAAGATGAGTAAAAAGGAAGACGGGACTCTGAACTTTAAGGCCGGACCGGAGGACTTTCCCCAGAAACACAAAACACCCATCCTGAACATAGGCATCGCAGAGACCGGTACAGACAGACAGACAGACAGAGACACACACACAGACAGACACACACACACACACACACAGAATTGCAGAGACCGTACAATACACAGACAATGTCTTAGTCATGTTATTTTTAATACTTTTTTTAAGTTTTTGTTTGCATGTAGAATTGTGTAGTTTTTTGTTTTCAAAGGTGCAGTGTGTAATATGACATCATCAAGAAAGTTCTAGAAAGTTCTAGAATGCAACGCTCCCTGGGTAACCCCAACCCTTTCGAATAATAACAGAAGCTACAGTGGCCTTCAAGGACAAGAACAATTCTAAATTCTAAACAATGCACCTGATGACATTCCAAAAACATGGACGCCTCCATAAGACCCGGCCTGCTCAATGTACAAAATGTAATATTAATATTTGTAATTCTCCACTCAGGAGGATAATTCAGATTTTTGGCAGAGGTGATTTTACACAAATGAGGACATATTTACGAATGAGGATATTGATTTTAGCTAATAAATTACTTAAAATGTTACACAGTGTCCCTTCAACATCAATATTGTACAGTATTGTTTATACTACATAATCAAAAAGTAAAAGATTTAACATTATTGATGGCTTATTTTTGTAAAAAGGAGGATATCACTTGAATGTCTGACTGTGTGTGTTTCTCTCCGTAGGTAAGTTCATAATGAGTGCTTCCACAGACACCAGTATCTTGATCTGGGACCTGAAGGGAGACGTGTTGGCTGCTATCAACACCAACCAGATCACCAACTCCTACGCTGCCATCTCCCCCTGTGGAAGGTATGTGCCATTACCTCAAAAATCTGTCTGTCTATCTGTCTGTCTGTCTGTCTGTCTGTCTGTCTGTCTGTCTGTCTGTCTGTCTGTCTGTCTGTCTATCTGTCTATCTGTCTATCTGTCTGTCTATCTATCTATCTATCTGTCTGTCTGTCTGTCTGTCTATCTGTCTATCTATCTATCTATCTATCTATAAAGCAAGAAACGTCTATCTATCTATCTATCTATCTATCTATAAAGCAAGAAACGTCTGTCTGTCTGTCTGTCTGTCTGTCTGTCTATAAAGCAAGAAACGTCTGTCTGTCTGTCTGTCTGTCTATAAAGCAAGAAACGTCTGTCTGTCTGTCTGTCTGTCTATAAAGCAAGAAACGTCTGTCTGTCTGTCTGTCTGTCTATAAAGCAAGAAACGTCTGTCTGTCTATCTATCTATCCATCAAGCAACGTCTGTCTGTCTGTCTGTCTGTCTCCTATGCTATATCCCCCTGTGGACGGTTTGTGCCATTACCTGCATATCGTTAGCATCATAGCATAATTCCCTAAATCATATTTACTCTACTCTACTTTTACTCTACATCTACTGTATTCTACATCTACTCTACTCTACTCGACCTATTTGTATTGTCTTTTATATGGAACTTTGAGTCCGGAATAAAGTATTCATTCATTCATTCTACTCTACTCTACATCTACTTTTCGTTAGCCTAATAGCATAACTGCCTTAGTCATATTTTAAGGGTTATACAGTAGGGTAAAGTAGACTAGATAAAGTAGTAGTCCCCTTTGATTAACTGTACAGTAAAAAGGAGCAGCTTTAGCCTATTTGGCTAATTTCCAGCTGTAGTCCCTCTTACTTATACTGACTAGATAACAAAGCACTGTCCATTGTAAGTGCTTGTTTTATTGTCTCACTTTATAACTTTAATTTATTCTCTCACTGATTGAGCTAAAAGGGGCTAGAACCATATATACAAACATTAAGTATCTCTCTTACTTATACTGTCTAGATAGAAATGCACTGTTCCTTGGAATTGGTTGGTACCATAACCTCACTTATCTCTCTCACTTTAATGCTACCTAGAAAAAAAAAACCACTGTTCCTATTAAAGGTGGAGTCTGCGATTCTGGAGAACGCTTGTTGTCAAAATCTATTTTTGTCAAAATCAGTGAATATCTCCTCATGATCTGCTGCCTGCTACAATCTGTAATGTGTGGGCGCTGAAAAGAAAATCCAGTGTCAATACACAGCCTAGGCTCTGTAAACGAGTATGCTACAAAGGGCTCACACAGTACAGACATGTAGCGGATTTTAAGAAGATATTTAATGATTTTGTCAAAAAGCATTCTCCAGAATCACTCTCTGACTCCATGTTTAAGTAAGATTAAAAACATATCTGTAATATGTGTTTTAAAATGCGTTAAGGGTGCATAATGAAGTCTGTCTGTGTGTCTGTCTGTCTGTCTGTCTGTCTGTCTGTCTGTCTGTCTGTCTGTGTGTGTGTGTGTGTGTGTGTGTGTGTGTGGTTCAGGTTTGTAGCATCGTGTGGCTTCACCCCTGACGTGAAGGTGTGGGAGGTTTGCTTTGGGAAAGGAGGAGAGTTTAAAGAAGTGACGCGAGCCTTCGACCTGAAGGGACATCAGGCTGGAGTTCACGCATTCGCCTTCTCCAACGACTCACACAGGTAACACTGTTCTTAAGGCATTCATTACTGTTAAAGTAAGTGACAATTGGGGGTGCCCTTAGCTCAGTTGGTAGGGCGTCCCCCCCCGGGCCGGGCCCAGCAGCAGACCTGGGTTCGATTTCCAGCCCGCGGTCGTTCTCTGCATGTCACTCCCCTCTCTGCCCCATTTCACCTCTGTCTCTCTGAACTGTCAATAAAGCATAAAAATGGCCAAAAAAAAAAAAAAAGGTAAGTGACAATTGATATGGGTTTTTTCAATAGCCGATGCCGATATTTAGTAGCCTGGCACCGCCCGCCTACATACTTCCAATCAATTTTCATTTCCCTTCAGTAGTCAGTCTGGGTCCAAGGTATATTCTTAGGTTTCTTAGGTTTTCTCCGGCCAGATTTTTGCCGGTCCAATCAGCGAACAGAGGGAGTGTCTTTGAACAACTGTCGAAAGTCTAGAAAATGTTTAAACAAGTGTAGTAGAATTTTATAAAAAAAAATAATAATAATAATTTCAATGCAATCCTTTATATTTTTCCCCATGCACTATAACCCCCTCTCCCCCCCCATCTCTCTCCACAGGATGGTGACTGTGTCCAAAGACGGTACGTGGAAGCTCTGGAACACAGACGTGGAGTACAAGAAGCAGCAGGACCCTTACCTGCTCAACACGGTCCCCTGTGTGTCCTCGGACGGCAGCTTGGTCGCCCTCTCCCCCGACGGACGCGTTGTTGCCATTAGTGACGGCTCAAACGTAAACATGTACAACGCAACCAGCGGCGAGCTAGAGGAGGAGATACACGCCATCCACAGTGGCAGCATCACCGACATCCGCTTCGATATTAACGGACGATTTTTGGCGTGCAGCGGAGATAAGGCGGTTCGGGTGTTTCACAACGCGCCGGGCTACAGGGCGGCCATTAAGGACATGCAGGAAATGTTGAAGAAAGCTCAGAACGAAGGCATGAAGCAGAGACTACAGCAGCAGATAGCAGAGGCTCAAGACGTATTGGACACTGTGTTGAACGCGCCAAAAGAATAAGATACTTTTTTTTTTTTTTTTTTTTTTTCGTCCTGCAAATTCAACTTTTTCTCTCTGTGTGTGTGTGGCTGTGTTTGAAAAGCCCTACTGAAGTCCTACTCATACTAAAGTCCTACTCATACTAATTTTGACGTCAGTTTGAGTATTTTGAGTATGCAAGTTTGTGTAGGCGAGAAAGAATGAGAAACTTTTTTTTTTTTATCTCTTTATTTTTTTTTCTCACAAATTCATCTTTTTCTCTGTGTGTGGCTGTGTTATAAAAGCCCTACTAACGTCCTACTCATACTAATTTTGACGTCAATTTGAGTATGTGACGGTTGTGTATGCGGGTTTGTGTAGGCGAGAAAAATGCCCGGATGAGTACTTACTTCCGGGAAGATTTTGTGTATGGATCGATAGGTTACTTTTCCTACTCAACCGCCCCACAATGCATTGCATCTTTTCAAACAACACAGAAGTTTTTTTTTTTTTTAATTCTTTATTGCTTCTGTATACTTCAGTGTAAACGGTCCGACAAACCTTGCATACACAATGGATGGTTAAGTAGACAGTATGTAGTATGTACATGTTGAGTATGTAGGAGGGAGGACGTTAGTAGGGCTTTTACAACACAGTCAGAGTCAGTAAATCAGATGGACAGGGGAGCAGTAGCATGCCGGTTTTAATAAAGAACATCTTTTTATGCAAAAGATCAAATGGCCTGTTTTTCCTTCACCATTTCGTGTGTGTGTGTGTGTGAGTGTGTGTGTGTGTGTGTGTGTGTGTGTGTGTGTGTGTGTGTGTGGCCTTCGTTGTGGTTTTATTTTTGCCTTCTGTAGCTTTTAATTTAAAGCTTGGAGTCAGCGATTTTGGAGAACGCTTGTTGTCAAAATCTTTGAAAAAAATCCAGTGTTAATAGACAGCCTATAGCTCTGTATACTAGTACTTTACCCCTTTGTTTACATACCAGTTTTACAAAGTCTAGGCTATGTATGTACACAAGATTTTTATTCAGCACACACACAGTATGTACAGATAGCGAATCATTGGGAGATATTCACTGATTTTGACAACAAGTGTTCTCCAGAATCACTGACTACACCTTTTAAATGAAAAAAGTAGCTTTTCGTCACTACACTTGGATGTTTGAGCTTCACTGTGTTGAATTTTATACTACAATGAAACAGACCCTGCGTTCCAAATCACATACCTTTTCTTTTTACTACACTATACATACTAAAGTACAGAAGAGTTTTAGGGCCACAGGAGAGAAAAAAGAATCAGATAAGAAAGATTTTTTTTCATTATGTCGAGAAATGTCAAGAATAAAGACGAACACTCAAATGCTATTGGAGTTAGTGGGGCATTTATGTATTTTCAGCATACTACAATTGACGTGCATGTATTGGGACATCCTAAATCTTTTTCTGGCATACTAAATAGTAGGGAAGTATGGGGATTGGAACGCAGGGAAAGTGTTCAAGGCCTGTGTAACTTTTGGTTATTCGATTTTCCTTTCACAATAGAATATAGAAATAAAAAAAAAAACAGTGGGTATTTGATTTGTGTTATGATATAAAAAAAAAAATCATAAAAGAGGTGTAATCTTTATCAAGGTACAAAGGGGGATGGATTTTTTTTTTTTTTTTTTTTTTTTTTTTATGTTCTGATTTTAACAAATTAAACAAAAAATCTCTAGGAATCTTTATTTAAAATACTATAATATTTAATTGGAAAGTTGAATTTCTGGCCTCTAGAGGGAGCTACAGAATAGAAAACAAAAGTCTTGTGTTGACTATAAAAATCAGTTATCAAGGAAAGTGTTAATTTGAAGGTTACAACGATGTCTTTGTGTATTGTTTGATGACACATCAAACAATATATGTAACATTTTCAAAATACATGCACATACTGTAGAAAATACAATATATATATTATATAATCAGATATTCAAATATTTATATATATCTACATTTTAATAAAGAAAAATAATTGATAGGCATTCAAATAAAAATGTATATAAATAGAATATTATACAGAACTAAATTATCTTTACAAGACGCATGTACAGTCTACAAAAGTAGGCTATATGCAAAATATGTGACATTCTCTATTATTATCAGCAGCAGCTTTTTGTTACAGTTCTAGTTTCAATAAAGTTTTTATTTTATTTCGAAAAAATGCTGTTGACCCGGAAGTCGTCTCTTTCAGTGCGGCACATGTTCTTGCCTTCCTGCATGCTGCAAAACCACACCACTGTTTAGTAGTGTGTGTGAGTGAAGCCAGTATTTCAGTGTGTTTGTATCATCCTATCATCGTATTATAAGCGTATAAACATGGTGGAAGTGACCGCGAAACCCCCGCTTCGCACCCCGGCCGGACTCACTCAGAATCGGATCTTTCTGGACTTCTTCTGGGACTTGGCTAAACCCGACCAGGAGATTCGACTGAAAGCCGTGGAGGGTTTGATCAAATACCTCCAAGCTAACGAGACGGTGAGAAAGACAAGCGTGGGGTTAATAATATCATGGTTAATATTCCCTATATACAGTCTATGGGTTGTCCCCTAACTGTCAGTGTGTATTACATTAGTATTATGCAGACTGGGCCCTGTCAGTTTAATATGAAAAGTCTGATAAAATACCGGGAGACGCGAGACGGTGAAACACGCATGGGGGGATTTAATGTTCCAAAACTCCAAAATTTTTGAAAAATGAGCAAACTTAATTCTTAAAGAGATCCTATTATACTACTTTTCTGGTCTTAATTTCTTGTTAAAAACTGCTATAGAGCAACCTGACACGAATCACATCACAAAAAACTATGTCCTTGTACAACTGTTCATGAGTAGTACTTGCAGCTAAAGGTAGGTAGCCTATCTGTGAAAATACTGTACTAATTATGCAGACTGGGCCCTGACAGTTTAATATATATATACACTAACACTATTCACACAGATATTTTCAAAAATATGTTCTGTTTATTTTCTGCAGTTTTTGTTTTCCATTTGACAATTTGTCATGTGTGATAAAGGCTTTATAAACAAACAGATCAACTGATCGATGTATTCCTTTGTATAACTGTGTATTTTATCATGCATAAATAATCTGAGGTAATTTCCTTTTATGTGGAAATTATTATACTATCTATGGGAAAAACCTACTTGTCAATAAACCTATTGAAGTACAAATTCTTTAAAGTTGTTTGAACAGTCAGATTTGTTGGTTATTAACGTGATTTTTTTTTTAAAGTTATTTTGTATAATTTCTGAACTGTGATCCATATGACTTATAGAAAAGCTCTGTTATAGGCTTCTTGCAGTTTATAATAAGTGTGTATGTATATTAATGTATTTGTTTATTTTTCTGTGTGTCTGTCTGTCTGTCTGTCTGTCTGTCTGTCTCTCTCTCTCTCTCTCTTTGTCTCTCTCTCTCTCTGTCTGTCTCTGTCTGTCTGTCTCTCTCTCTGTGTCTGTCTGTCTCTCTCTCTCTCTCTCTCTCTCTCTCTCTCTCTTTCTTTCTTTCTTTCTTTCTCTCTTTCTTTCTGTGTGTGTGTGTCTAGGCTGATGAGTTGGAATACACCTTTAAGCGTCTGGTAGAGGGACTCGCTCACACACGGGAGGCAGCTAGACCGCCTTCTCTCTCGCTCTGGGACAGGTACGCTCAAAACATCACTTTAAAGGTGCTACGAGGAACATTCAGTTTGTGTTCATTCTAGCGCCCCCCTTTGGACAAAAGCGGTAGTGTTTTTACTTCGCCAGCTGTTGTTCCTGGGTGAGCGTATACCCATGACAAAGGCATTAAGAAAAACTATATAAAAATAGCATTCTTTGCACTGATGGTCTCGTTTGCTGTTACATGTCATTCATGATCATCAGAGTGAAAAATGAGACTGTTTCAGAAATATTTAAAAGTTCCTCATAGCATCTTTTAACCTCATTCTAAACACTACACTACGAGCCATCCACAGATTTGTGCCATACATATTTTTGTCCCCCATTTTCCATTGGGTTACCAAGCCTTCTAAAAGGGTGGAACTACACACTGTAGTCCATTGATTAGTTGACATAATTTTCATTATCTTGTGATAGATAGATAGATAGATAGATAGATAGATAGATAGATAGATAGATAGATAGATAGATAGATAGATAGATAGATAGATATTTTCATAATCTGCTATTGGGATTGACCTAGAAAATAGAAATAGTTGCACCACTAGTAAAACCCAAAACACTTCTCCAAACAGGATATAACAGCCATAATGCGTCTGATACATTGGCTGGTTCTAACACACTCACACACTCACTCACACACAGGCTTGTTCACTGACCTGGTTGCTTTTCTCCTCCAGGTGCTCAGTGCGTTTGAAGAAGTTTCTCTACAAAGTGTTCTCAGCAGAATCTCAGAAAAACACAATCTGAAGACAGTGAAAAAGGTGAGCCTTTGATCTGTGTGTGTGTGTGTGTGTGTGTGTGTGTGTGTGTGTGTGTGTGTGTGTGTGTGTGTGTGTGTGTGTGTGTGTGTGTGTGTGTGTGTGTGTGTGTGTGTGTGTGTGTGTGTGTGTTTGTTAATGCTGACTGTCTATTCTTTGTCATATTTTCTTTCTTTCAGAAACTTGTGAGAAATGCTTTGTTTGGAAACTTGTTTGGCGTTCTGGCTCTGCAGCAGTCCAGCCGCCTCGCTAAGGTAAGTCCACTCAGCACCTGTGTGTGTGTGTGTGTGTGTGTGTGCCTCTCTCAGTGTGTGTGTGTGTGTGTGTGTGTGGGTGTGTGTGTGCCTCTCTCAGTGTGTGTGTGTGTGTGTGGGTGTGTGTGTGCCTCTCTCAGTGTGTGTGTGTGTGTGTGTGTGGGTGTGTGTGTGCCTCTCTCAGTGTGTGTGTGTGTGTGTGGGTGTGTGTGTGCCTCTCTCAGTGTGTGTGTGGGTGTGTGTGTGCCTCTCTCAGTGTGTGTGTGTGTGTGTGTACCCGTGCAACAGTTTTTGTGAGAACCAATTTCAGTTTTAGACCTTAAGAGTGAGGACATTTTTGTAAAGTGAGGACATTTAGTCCAGTTCTTACTTTGGGACAGGCCTTTAAAGGGTTAACACTAGGTTTTAAGGACAGGCCTTTAAAGGGCTGTTTGAGGGTTAACACTAGGTTTTAAGGTTCAGGTATGAATTAGGTTTATGTTAGGGTTAGTGTAAGGGTTGGGGTTAGGCATTTAGTTTTGAGGGAATGCATTATGTTAATGAATGTCCTCATAAGTATAGCCGCACAAACGTTTGTGTGGGGTGCTCCGGTGGTGTAGTGGATAGAGCGTGTACCATATCGGCTCCGGCCTTCGTTGCAGTGGTCGTGGGTTCGAATCTGACCCGTGGACCTTTACTGCAGGTCATCCCCCTCTCTCTCTCTCTCTCTCTCTCTCTCTCTGTCTCCCCATTTCAACTCTGTACTGTCTAATAAAGCTTGAAAATGCCAAAAAAAATATCTTCAAAAATAAAGTGTAAGTGTAACCTTGCCTTGTCCCCCCCCCCCCCCCCCCAGGAGCCCCAGGTGGTGTTGGGATGTGTCCAGCTGCTCCAGACCCTCAGTCAGCACAGACAGCATCTGAAGGACCTTCCCTCCAAGACCATCATGGACATACTCACTCAGGTCAGGATAATACACACGCTATTATACACACACACTGCATGAAGAATTATGACTTAAAGGTGGAGTCAGCGATTCTGGAGAACGCTTGTTGTCGAAATCAGTGAATATTTTCTCACAGCCTGAGTTCGCTGGAAAAATATGTTTACAGAGCCTAGGCTTTGTATTAACACAGATTTTTATTCGAGGCTGTGTGGAAATATTCACTGATTTCGACAACAAGTGTTCTACAGAAACAAACATCCATAGGTCATAATTTTTCAAAATTGACATCCCAAATATACAGTATATATAGTTTTGCCAGCATGTAGTATGTTGTATCATTGTAGTATCTTTGTATTAATTTATTTAAACTTGTGTCTGTCTGTCTATCTATCTATCTGTCTGTCTATCTATCCATCTATCCATCTATCCATCTATCCATCTATCCATCTATCCATCCATCCATCTATCCATCTATCTATCTATCCATCTATCCATCCATCCATCTATGCATCTATCCATCTATCTATCTATCTATCCATCTATCCATCTATCTATCTATCTATCCATCTATCCATCTATCTATCCATCCATCCATCCATCCATCCGTCCATCCAGATCCCAGAGGAGGTGTTTGAGCAGGTCCTCCTCACAGCCCTGCAGACAGACTTGGCTTCAGCCTTCAACACTCCGGAGCAGCTTCAGCTCCTGCTGGTCGCGCTGCAGAGGTTCCCTCAGACCCTCAAACCTCAGAAACTCAAGAAGATCCTCGGCTCAGCCACCATCATCAACGCTGACAATATACCCAAGTAAGAACTATGAGACTTATCTGTCTGTCTGTTTTTTTTCAATTTCTTTTTTATAAAGTTGCAGAGAAGTGAACGTTTTCTAAGGTTTATTCCCATAAATTTGACGAAGCCTCCGTATGAAAACAAACGGGGATGTGACGGATATAAAAGCAAGAGGCAAGATCAAGGCGCAATGTTATGATGAAATAAGAGAGTAAAGTATGTCCCAATAGTATGCCTACTGCATCCTAACTAGATTCTTTTTATCGTCGGATGTAGTATGTAGAATAGAAAAAAGAAAGAGTATGCGATTCGGAACGCAACCCAAGTGTCTCTCTCAATTTTTTTTTGATTCAAAAAGCTTTATTGGCATGACTATTGTTAACAAACAACTTTCCCTCTCTCCTCCCCCCCCTCCTCTCTCCCCCTCTCCCTCTCTCCTCCCCCTCTCCCTGCAGGTTGTTGGAGGTGTTAAAGATGGCGTCTCGCTCGGTGAAGAAGGAGTGTGTTCTCCCTGCAGTGTGTGAGGACCTTCTGAAGCTGTCTCTGAAGGAGGAGAGCTTCTCTCTGTTCTGGAGCAGAGCCGTCGTACAGGGGCTGATGAAGGAGCCACAGGGCCCTGCACAGTGAGTCACACTTAAACTAGACATAGCCCTTAAAATAACCCTTAAAATAGCCCTTAAACTAGACATAGCCCTTAAAATAACCCTTAAAATAACCCTTAAAATAAACCTTAAAATAAACCTTAAAATAACCCTTAGTGTGTCTGCAATGGGGGCCGCACAGTGAGTTATATTAATACTTCACCCACACTCAACTGGCGTTCTATCATTATAAAATCACTATTATAATATAATGAATGAGGTTTTTCTTTCCTCAGTCTTCCCTCAGTCTTCCCTTGGCCCAGCTGTCCTGTTAATCCTGACCCTTACTGTGATGTCACAAGAAGGAAAATGTAGGGTTAGACAGTGAGACTATAAAACACTCTTTCTGGCTTTTCTCAGGCTAGGATGAACCGATTTCTAACATGTTTGCACATTTATTCTACATAGGATCTCAGAGTTCAATACACCTTCATGTTACCACCATCTTAAAGATGGATATAATAGAAGAAAACAGAAAGAGGGAAAGTCCTTCACAACAATGTACACCCTGCTAACCTGCTCTCTCCCTCTCTCTCACCCTCCCTCCCTCTCTCTCACCCTCCCTCTCCCTCCCTCTCCCTCCCTCTCTCCTCCCTCTCCCTCCCTCCCTCCCTCCCTCCCTCCCTCCCTCCCTCCCTCCCTCTCTCTCCCTCCCTCCCTCTCCTTCCCTCCCTCCCTCTCTCTCCCTCCCTCCCTCCCTCCCTCTCTCTCTCCCTCCCCCCCTCTCCCTCCCTCCCTCCCTCTCTCTCTCTCTCTCTCCCTTCCCTCCCCCCCCCCTCTAGTTACCTGTGTTTCCGGCTGCTGGGCTGCGCTCTGCCTCTGCTGACTCTGGATCAGCTGAAGGAAGTTCTGACAGGAGAGGTGATGCTGCAGTATGGAGAGCATGTGGTCACATCACAGGTATGAATACACTACAGCAGCTGTGTGTGTGTGTGTGTGTGTGTGTGTCTCTCTCTCTCTCTCTCTCTCTCTCTGTCTGTCTGTCTGTCTGTCTGTCTGTCTGTCTGTGTTTGTGTGTGTGTCTCTCTGTGTGTTTGTGTGTGTCTCTCTGTCTGTGTGTCTGTGTCTCTCTCTCTCTCTCTCTCTCTCTCTCTCTCTCTGAGAATCTTAGAGACTGATACATTTTGATTGTACTTAGGCGACTGATTTACACTCAGTCAAACACTCACGGCGTGAAAAATTACAACTACTGCTTTATTTTGTTAAACTATTTTTTTCACACTGTCAAACACGAGAAAAAAAACTGAAGAAAAAAACTTTGCCTTGTTCACTAATCAAATTCAAACAAGGACAACTCAAGGAGTGGATCACTGACATCCATTTCTAATTGCCAGATGACTAATATATGAATCTTTTTTCCCTGATTATACACATTACCATCTGACTATAAAATAACTACAATTGATCTCTTTCCCCCCTCTTCCAGAAACCAGACCGCTTCAAGCTGTCCCCTGAGATGGATGTGTATGTGTCGGCCTTCCTACAGTCCTGCTCAGACCCAGACAAGCAGCTGGCAGTGATGGTGGCCTTCAGCTCCCTCTCTAACAACGGTCTGCCTGTCACCCCCTGTGTGTGGAGGGTAGTTCAGCATCTACAGGTGAAACTCATATTATTAGAATATCATTGATTGATTGATTGATTCAGTTTTATTTCAGACATATCAAAAAAAGAAAAAAATTAAAAGCATGAAAATACAATAAAAAAATATGTTCAAATGATTTCACAAATAAAAATAAACAAATAACATATTGAATTGATATGCCTGAAAAGGAGTAGGAAGAAGTATAAACTCATTGGATCCTACCCCTTTTCCACATGGAAAATTAATTGGAATTGAGGCAAGCATTCATGCAAATAGGGCCCCAAACCAAGTACTGAGTATGTATGCATGATTGTACTTTGTAGATGGCCAACATTTCTGTATTTAAAATCTCCCTTTTTTTTATTGATTTCATGTGATATTCAAATTTTCAGAGATTTTGAATTTGGGTTTTCATAAGCTATAAACCGTAATAATCAAAATTATAACAAATAAAGGCTTGTCATATCTCACTCTGCATGTAATGAGTCTGTATAATATATTATTTCACCTTTTTAAAGTTGAATTACTGAAATAAATGAACTTTTGCACGATATTCTAACTTTTCGAGTTTCACCTGTACAGCCCGCGGCGCTAACAGGCTACACTAGCTGGCTGAAGAAGATGTTCATACGGCCGGAGATGGGGAGCTACTGGACTTTAACACACGCAAACAGAAGGAGGGCAAGAAAGAAGGGAAGAAAGAGGGAAAGAAGGAGGGAAAGAAAGAGGGCAAGGACGCCGCAAATGAACCGTGAGTGATAACGCACATTTAATTGGATTTTTTTTTTTTTTTTTTTTTGCTTTATATATTAGAAAGTTTTGGAGAGGCAGAAATAAAGTGATTACAGGAAGATTTACTATGTTTATTTAACATTTAACTTTGATTTGAGAAGGCCCTGAAATTTACTTTACTATTTAATTTTATATATAGCGCCATAAAAAAAGATTTTGTAAAATGTAAAAAAAAAAAAAAAAAAAAAAAAAAAAAGATTTGTTAAATAGAATAGAATAAAATCAGTAAAAAAAAAAAAAAGCTTTTTGCTGTTGTAAAATAAGTTAAAAAAAACTTAAACCTAAAAATGTTTTAGTCATTGTTCTAAAATAAAATGTCTGAACAGTGACCCCCTCTCCCCCCCCCCAAGGAAAATGTCCCAATGTAAGTGGGTGTGTTAATCTTCAATTAAAATTCAAGGTGTTAGAAAAAAATGACTTGATTATTTCATTTTATATATAGCGCCATAAAGAAAATATTTTGTAAAATGTAAAAAAAAAAAAAAAAAAAAAAGAAAGAAAAGTTTTTTGCTGTTGTAAAATAAGTTTAAAAAAAAAACTTAAACCTAAAAATTTGATCATTATTGTTCTAAAATAAAATGTCTGAACAGTGACCCCCCCCCCCCCCCAAGGAAAATGTCCCAATGTAAGTGTGTTTATCTGACTGATGTTTGTGTTGTGTTAATCTGTCCTCAGGATTTTAGAACAATGACTAAAAAATGTTTAGGTTTAAGTTTTTTTTTACTTATTTTACAACAGCAAAACACTTTCCCTTTTTTTAAACCTAAAAATATGATCATTATTGTTCTGAAATAGAATATCTGAACAGTGCGCTCGAGGAAAATGTCCCAATGTAAGTGTGTTTATCTGACTGATGTGTGTGTAAAATAAGTTAAAAAAAACTTAAACCTAATTTTTTTTTAGTCATTGTTCTAAAATAAAATGTCTGAACAGTAACCCCCCCCCCCCCCCCCAAGGAAAATGTCCCAATGTAAGTGTGTTTATCTGACTGAAGTGTGTGTCTGTTAATCTGTCCCCCCTCAGGACGGAGGAGAAGGTCCCCCGGCTGAGGAAGTGGATCGTGGCTCGTCTCTGCTCCATCATGGACAACAACCTGGTGAAGAGACCGGAGGAGCTCACCATGGAGGTGGCTAGGTGAGGGAGCTAACGTCCTACTCATACTAACGTCCTGCTCATACTAACGTCCTACTCATACTAACCTCCTACTCATACTAAAAGCCCTACTAATACTATCATTTATACAAAATAATTGTAACATCTTTTTCCCTTTTTTTTTTTTTTTTTTAACTGAAAAAATATTTTACTGGGTAACCCCAACCCTTTCGAATAATAACAGAAGCTACAGTGGCCTTCAAGGACAAGAACAATTCTACATTTTAAACAATGCACCTGATGACATTCCAACTATGACACTTTCAAGATGGCGGCACTAGGTCTTGGTCCAAGATATGCAGAAATATGGACATATATGAGACCCTTTCTGAGGGGGAAAAAAAATTTAAAACATTTTTTTCAGCTATTATGCACTAAATTAAACGTACTTATGGATATTATAATTACTTTCTCACAAATCTGCTAGGAAATAAAACCCAAAATTCTACACACTGCAGGTTTAACTTAAGACTGTAACTTAAAAACCAGATAGAAGAAAAGTCATAGAATAGTAAAATAATGTGTTTAATTAAATTCTCTTGTTCCTTCTCTCCTGCAGGTTCATCTTGTTCCATTCGTTCTTCAACACAAAGAAACAAACGTCCGACGTGCCAGAGACGCAGGACAAGCTGTCTGTCCCCCTGGACGACAAGACCAGGGCCGTGCTCGTCAACTCTTTCTTTGGGTGAGTGCTAAAAGTGTCACAAATCAAATCAAATCAAATCAAAATCAGTTTTATTTGTATAGCCCAAAATCACAAATACATTTGTCTCAGTGGGCTTTACATTTCATACAATATGACACCCTGCCCTTACACCCTTAGCTCGGCTGAGAAAAAACTCCCAGTAAAAAAAAACCTTTACCGGGATTAAAAAAAATTGAAGAAATCTCAGGGAGAGTCGACAGAGTAAGGGATCCCTCTCCCAGGACGGACATGCTGCAATAGATGTCATAAGTAGAGAAAAATCACGAAGGAATTTGATCATCACGTCACGTCACGGTGATAAAATGTTTGTTTAAATACTGCCAGGGACTAATAGCAATTTCAATGCTTTTAATTACTTGTCCAATTATGTAATTGTTCTTTATTTTAGAGAAGAAACTTTTAGAACTATGTGAATAAGTAAAATAGATAAAATAATCATGTAATCTCTAGGGCTGGCCCGAATGCCATTTTTCAGGCTTCGAATATTCGTTGGTTTTTCCGAGCGAATATTCGGATATTCGTTCCCGAAAAACACACCATCAAAAACAACATTAAAAAAAAAAAAAAAAAACGTTAATAATCCCTATATACTCCCTGGAACCGATTTTGACAGTATCTGCATATTTTGTTGAAGATTTACGCGCTCGAAAAACGAAGCTCCGAATACTAATTTAAGGTCCGAATACTAATTTTCCGAACGAGTATTCGAATAATTCGGGCCAGCCCTAATAATCTCTCTCTGTGCTTTTTTTCCCTTGCCTCGGAGTCGGCACATATTAGAAAGCGTTTATTGAGGCAACGTCACTGCTGACAGCGTTCTGCTGTTCTGCAAGGCATTTGCATTAAATATAAAAACAGTTATACCGTACAAGACTAGTAGTTTTGTGTTTGTGGGAATTGTGCACCTGCAATTAGGTATTTATTTATTTTTTGACCTTTAACTAACTTCCCTATCCCCCCCCCCCCTTCTAGCCTTCTCTTGTCTTGTTTATATTTATTTATTTATTTATATTTATATTTATTTTATTACTATTCCCGTCTTCACATCTTCATAAAAAAACAATACAGTTGTTGTCATACATAATGTTTTATCCAGGTTCATCTTCTGAACTCTCTCGCTTTATTTCTCATTCTCTCTCTGTCCCTCATATATTGTAGTAGTTTGTAGTTTATTGTAGTTTTTACATTGAAATAAAGCTTTTATACATTTTTCCACAAGACATATTTATGAATGAGGATATTGATTTTAGCTAATACCAGTGTTTCCCCTACCATTATACAGGCCTGGCGGCCCCGCCAGGCTAACGGGACCCCCCGCCAGGCCAACAGCTGCCCAAAAAAAAAAAAAAAAAAAGTAAAAAAAAAAAAAAAAAAATGTTATGATTTTTTATTTTATTTTTTTTTTGTCTGCGCGGCGCGATGCGCGTGTGCATTCGGAGTGCACATGTCAAACAGGGAAACTGACGAGAAAGAACCTTCCTTTATAGGTCCATGGCATACACTGGAGATATTTAGGACTCAGTAACAGGGAGTTGAACAGGAAAAAGTGCTGAGCAAAACTTAGAAAGTTAAAGTCGCTACGTCGCTGTGGCAACCAATCTGTATCAACAGCTGAGACAGCGCAGCAAGTTATATTGAAAACAGCAGCTATTGTAGCCCTACAAGCTTTATTTTTTGGTATTTTCAATGCTACTTTATTTTTATGTTTAAAATTGAGAACTAGGCTACATGAAATATAATGGTCGAAATATGAAATTTGGCTAAGTTTGCACACATTTTGATTGATAGGCTAATCATGATGTGTAGCCTAGGTTAATTCATTTATTTTAAATTAATATTTGATAAATTAAAGAAAATGTTTCATGATCCAGATTATTCCAGAAATTAATATTAGGTTTTAGTGTTTATTGTATTTTATTTTCATATCCATGTGTTTTTCTTCAATAGTTTATATGGCTTGTGTCTCCAAATTATTCCAGAAAATTGTTTTAGGCAGGACATATGACAGCTGTTTACAGAGCAAAAATAAAAATCAGATTTAGCTTCTCAAAGTGCACCAGATTGATGCACTTAAGTTTAAAATGGTAAAGGTTTTCTTCCGCAGGGGCATGCCCCAAGACCCCACTAGAAGGTACATTCTCCCCCAGCAGTCTCAAAAAATCCTGAGGGAAACACAAAATGTACAAACGTACCAAATGTGAAGGCATAACCCTATGCCCTAATTTGTAGCGGGCTGTCAAAAGAAGCTCATCCATAATACGGTTAATTTTGGTCAATTTCTACTAGAAATTTGGTACGCACGCCGCGCGCATACTCTTTATCAGCTTTTACCACCGGGCCTAAAAAAAATTCTAGGGAAACACTGCTAATACATTACTTAAAATGTTACACAGTGTCCCTTTAAGCGTTTATTAATTTTTTCCATATCTTCCAGCCTGCTGTTGTCGCTTTATTTTATTTCTATTTATTTTATTTATTTATATTTATTTTATTATATGTATTTATTTATATTTATTTTATCCCCCCCCCCCCCCCCCTATAGCCTGCTCTTGTCTCTGCATCACATGGCTCTGTGTGAAGACTCCTCTGAAGCTGCTGTCAGTCAGAAGCGTGTAGTGGGAGTGACCTCTGATGGGACCATGTGGATATACCACCTGGTCCAGTTCACTCAGACTCTACTGGACCAACCCAAACACGTCTCCATGACCACAGAGTTCACCCCCGAGCAGAGGCAGGCCTGGGACAGGTACGGACACTGTGGATTTTTTTGTTGAAAATTGATGTAAAAAGTCATAAAAATAGAGTTAGAATTTTTTTTAAAAACTTTTTTACTCATTCATTTTGTCCAACATATATATATATTTTTAAATGTACACACTTTAATTTTGCCACTCATTTTAAAGGACAGGGTCATAAAAATTCCGTCAATAATAACTTTTTTATTTTTTATAATTTTATTTTTTTATAAAGACACACTTTGATTTTGTCCAACATTTGACGGTCATAACAATTGGGACACAAAAATTGTAATTTTTTTTTATTATTATTATTTTTTTCATATATTTTCATGAAGATATACACTTTGATTTTGTCAAACATTTTGATGGGAAAGGGCATTATATCTACATAGGAGCAGGGCACAGAGGCCGCCATGTTGCACTGCCATGCATCCTACGAATACTCATCAAACGTCATTCTCACATCCCTGTTCACATACTTGTTAAATCCGGGACTTGTTCTATAAATAAGACACTTAGAGGTGTGGACTTCACACTCTGTATTCATGTCTAATGAGGTGAGAGCACGTCTAACAGAAGTGTGTGTGTGTGTGTGTGTGTGTGTGTGTGTGTGTGTGTGTGTGTGTGTGTGTGTGTGTGTGTGTGTGTGTGTGTGTGTGTGTGTGTGTGTGTGTGTGTGTGTGTGTGTCTGTCTGTGTCTCTTTCTCTCTCTGTGTGTGTGTGTCTGCTGTCTGACTGTCTGTCTGTCTGTGTGACTGTCTGTGTCTCTTTCTCTCTCTCTCTCTCTCTCTCTCTCTCTCTCTCTCTCTCTGTGTGTGTGTGTGTGTGTGTGTGTGTGTGTGTTACAGTATGCTGGAGTCTGTGGCCAACCTAAAGAAGAAAGCAAAGAAAGGCCCAACAGCAGAGAGCGGCGCCTTCCAACAACTCTTCCTATTGGTCGGGATGCATCTGTTCAAGGTAAAAAAAAAAATGTTTTATTACTTATATATGTTGTTATTTTTTTTAAATTCTGCCTTGTAAGCTGTAAGGTTTTGAAAGGCAATTTAAATAAAATAAAATGTGGAATTATTATTATTATTATTAAATGTATATTGTTTTATTCCCCTGTCAGGCCCCAGAGGAGCTGCTGGACATCATGAAGGATCTTCAGAGCTGTGTGGACAAAGCTCTGGAGAAGAAAGCCAAGAAGAAGAAGAAGAAGCCAGGTGAGGGAGGCCTTTAGATATGTCTGTCTCTCGCTCTCTTCAAATTCAAAATGGGCTTTATTGGTTTGAACGTAAAAAAAAAAGCAATATTGCCAAAGCAAAGCATCAAATATAATTCAATAAGTCCAAATATTCAAACAATACACAATATGAACGATATATACAGTACATTATGAACATTATAAGTTATATACCGTGTCTCTCTCTCTCTCTCTCTCTCTCTCTCTCTCATCCTCTCTCTCTCTCTCTCTCTCTCTCCTCTCTCTCTCTCCCTCTCTCTCTCTGTCTCTCTCTCTCTCTCTTCTCTCTCTCTCTCCTCTCTCTCTCTCTCTCTCTCTCTCTCTCTCTCTCTCTCTCTCTCTCTCTCTCTCTCTCTCTCTCTCTCTCTCTTTCTCTCTCAGCCCCAGACTCAGAGGAGGAGCCAGAGTGGGCCGAGGTGATGGTAGACATCTTGTTATCGTTGCTGTCTCAGCCGAGTCGTCACATCAGACAAGTGTGTAAGACGGTCTTCACCTCCATCTGCCCCCACGTCACTGCTGCTGCCCTCACCGCCATTTTGGATGTGAGTATTTAGACACACACACAAAATAGACTTTTTCTTAAAGATATAGTGTGTAACTTCTGTAATTCTGAGTAATTAACAACAACACTGTCAGTGCAAAGCCATCTACATGAGGTAAAGCCTTCAGTGATGGCTCATGGATTTTATACCTTCTGCTGTACGTCCAGGTTTTTTCTTAGCAGTATAGAATCAACAACTGAAACATTTCTTGGGATTTTTCTGAGCTCCTGCACCAGTGTCAGGGAGGGGGGGACACCAGTTTGTAAACGCTGCCATACTGAGAAATACAGAGAGTTTTGTGGAGCTGATTGGCTTAATAATCAACTTTGTGTCAACTTGTTTGGCGATGGCTTGAATGTAACATCATTGTAACATTCGTTTAAATATGAAAAAGTTACGCACTATAGCTTTAACATAACAGTTAAATCAGTAACCCCTGAATGTGTATTTTATGGTTTTGTTAATGGGTTGGGGCACCGAGGTATTTTTGGCATACTGCATTTGACGTGCATGTATTGGGACATCCTAAATGTTTTTTTCTCGCATACTAAATAGTAGGGAAGTATGGGTATTGGAACGCAGGGCAGGGCAAGTCACCCCTGAATGTGTATTTTATGGTTTTGTTAATGGGGCATTTGGGGACGTATTTCAAAAAGTTACACACAATAGCTTAAAAATTAGAGCAATATAGTATAAGTAAGGGGCGACTGTGGCTCAGTTTGGTAGAGCGGGTCGGCCGATGATCAAAGGGTTGGAGGTTCGATCCCCGCCCTGCCACCTGTGTCATAGTTGTTGTGTCCTTGGGCAAGACACTTCACCCACCTTGCCTCGTGTGAATGTCGATAGTTAGCCTGCTATCGGTGTATGAATGTGTGTGTGAATGGGAACGTGGGAAAGGAAAACAGGTCTCCCTTGTAAAAGAGTCTTCGGACTCAATGGGATTTACCTGTATAAATAAAGGTTAAAAAAAAAAAAATAATAATAAGTGACCTGTGAATGTGTATTTTTATGGTTTTGTTAATGGGGTTTCTTGGGGACTTATTTCAGGTGTTGGATCCGGAGGGAGATGAGGAGGACAGCGCTGTGGTCGTTACCGACGACAATAAAACACAGAAGAAGAATCAAGAGGAAGATGAAGACGAGGAAATGGAGGTCAGTGATTTTATTTTATTTTTATTTTTTTTATAAAATTTAAAGGTGCTATTAGGAACTTTGTAAAGCACTTTGAGTCTGTGAAAAACCAGGGAAAAGCGCTTTATAAGTGGAGTCCATTTGGCATTTTGATGAATGCTCTATTCTATGTCTATAAACGAGTCAGATGGATCAGATGGTTCTCTGCATGGCATTCCACTCTCTGACACATTTCATCTCTGTCTCTCTAAACCTGTCAAATTATTTTTTTTTTAATGCAACAAAAACTATTTATTAAAGAAAAAA